>ML675662.1:920615-974966 GCA_007922155.1 Mesoclemmys tuberculata | reverse complement strand
CAAGTGGAGGAGAAGTAGGGTCACAGGTGGAAAAGGTGGGAGTGGAAGCTGGCCTCTCAAAGGAGAAGCTTCACCTGCTGCCCATGGCCTGGGTCCATTTAAAATTGCTAGGCTCCTGAACAACTGCCCCCTTCACACCACCCTGGCAGCAGGCCTGCCACTCGATCACTCTTGTCCACATGTTTGTTGACATCTTCAAAGAATTCTAATAGATTGGTGAGGCATGATTCGCCTTTACAAAAGCTGTGTTGACACTTTCCCAACAAATCATGTTCTTCTATGTGTCTGATAATTCTGCTCTTTACTGTAGTTTCAACCAATTTGCCTGGTACTGAAGTTGGGCCTACTGGCATGTAATTGGCAAGATTGTCTCTGGAGCCTTTTTTAAAAACAGTGTCACATTAGCTGTACTCGTCTGGGACAGAGTCTGATTTAAGTAATAGGTTACATACCCCAGATAGTAGTTCTGCTGTTTTAGATGTGAGTTCCATCAGAACTCCTCAATGAATTCCATGTGGTCCTTGTGACTTGTCACTGTTTAATTTATCTCTATTGACATCTCAATCTGGGACAATGCCTGAGGTTTGTCACCTAAAAGGTGTAGAAATCTCCCTCAAATCCTCTGAAGTGAAGATCATTTAGTTTCTCTGTAATGGCCTTATCTTCCTTGAGTGCTCCTTTAACACCTTGATCATCCAGTGGCTCCACGGATTGTTTGGCAGGTCTCCAGATTCTGATGTACTTTTTAAAAAAAATTGCTGTTTTTGTGGCTCCTGGTGGTTGCTCTTCAAATTCTTTTTTGCCCTGCCTAATTATATTTTTACACTTGACTTGCCAGAATGTATGCTCCTTTCTATTTTTCTCTGTAGGAGCTGGACTTCCACTCTTTAAAGGATGTCTTTTTGCCTCTAGCTGCCTCTGTTACTCCCTTGTTTAGCCATCATGGGCATTTTTTTGGTCCTCTTATTGTTTTGGGCTTTTTTTTTTTTAATTTAGGGTATATACTTAATTTGAGCCTCTATTATGGTATTTTGAAATAGCTTCCATGCTGCTGGAAGGCGTTTCACTCTAGTGACTGTCCCTTTTAATTTCCATTGAACTAGCTTCCTCATCTTTGTGTAGCTCCCCTTTTTGAAATTAAATGTTACTGTGTTGAGTTTCTTTGGTATTTTCCCCGCTACAGGGATGTTACATTTAATTAATTTAATTACATTATTGTCAGTATTACAGAGCAGTTCAGCTAAAGATATAAGAAGGACAAATGAAAGAACTCAGTTGTGGAAATTATCTGTACACACATAATCAGAGCTGCTTCTTGTGCATCAGACAGATATGGGGAATGACGGACCCTTTAAGTCAAGACAGCTGGACATGTCCTGTGGCAACAAATAGGAATTATAGAGGTTATCTAGATCTTTATTCCACACCCATCACCATGCTAGCTGAAGTAAAGGTCACTATACAAAATGTGAATCTTGGGATGTATTTGTTCAGTTTTCTTAAATCCTGTATGGAATGCAAGACACCATTACTTTTTAGAATAGGAACTATAGAGAATAAAACCCTTTTCCAAGGTATTACTGAGGCACCACTTACATACTTCTAATTTGGAGAAGGAAGACCACTTCATCTCTCAGTACTATTTTATGAGGGAGATTTGGGCTATGTCTACACTGATGGCGGCAAAGTTGCCGCCGTCAGATTGACTTATCTGGATCGACTGAGCGGTCAGTGAAGACCTGCTCAGTCGATCCAGAAGTCAACGTTATTAATCCACCCCCGCAAGTGGCGTAGTGCTGCATCGACGGGAACACAGTTCCCATCGGTGCGGTGCAATGCAGTGAAGACAGCGTGCAGAACAGAAGCACAGCAGTCAACGAGAGTTACGCAAGTTCTTTGCATACTTTGCATAACCCCCGTCAACAGCCGCCGAATCGCAGAGGTAAGTGTAGGCCAAGCCTTGTAAAGTTGCATAAAGTACAATTGGATGGTGTATCTTTTCTGTGTGACTAATGTAACTCCCCTTCATATCAGAAAATAAGACAAAAGATGGTCTTGATACATGGACTGAGATAGGGAAGTTAAAAGGTTTGCCACCAATGCCACAATAAGTCTCAAGCATCTTGTAAAAACAAACTATTGCATCAGTGTTGAAGCAGTAGCACCACAATTAGGGGTCTGAAGGACCCGGCCTCTATTCCTGATATTTTCTTGAACTCTTTGAGAAAAATTTCTCTGAAGTGATCTCTGGAAGCATCATTACTGACGTTCTGTATTATTTTGACCTGACTCCCTTCAATAACACTATGAAGATGATCTCTGCTGGTTGCGAGAAACCCAAAAACTTTGCTCTTTTTCAAAGTATTATACATTTTTAACTGAAAAGATTCAATCCTTCAACAGGAAGATTTTTTACATTAGCCTGGACATTAAGTAGCAGACTGGAGCCAGATATTCTCTCTTAAAGTGAGCATAATCAGTTGTGAATATGAAGTTATATCCACCATTCAGAGTGAGTGATTTAACTCTTGCTTACTCTCAAATAGCCTTGGCTTCCTTCATGAACTGCTCTGGAAGGTGTTCAAGCAAAGCTGTTACCATGTTCAAGGGGCAGAACCCAGGCAAGACACCTGAAAACTAATTATCTTTATCTGAATGGTAGCCGAACAGTATGTCTTGCAGCCAAGGATTTCCCTCTTCCTAATATCTTGTCTGGATTACCTATTTTGAAGCTTTATAAGGCTCCTTCTGACTGCACCTACTACAATACTTCTGGAATTGTGATAGTACTTGGTAAATCATAGCAACATTTACACACCTGAACCCTGGAGAGATTTTTGAAGCTCTCATTCTCAAGAGCCTCTGTAATTCTGCAGATCAGGACCGAGGCTCACAGACTACTGCACTGGGCAGCAGAGAATTGGGGGAAGGTAAGCAGCCCTTAGTGCTGAAATAACAGGTTCAAGACTATTTAGAAAGTCTGGACATACACAAGTCCACAGGGCCGGATACAATGCATCCAAGGGTCCTGACAAAGTTGCTGATGTCATTGCAGAGCCACTGCCCATTATCTCTGAACACTCATCGCAACTGGGGGAGGTCCCAGACTACTGGAAAAAGGCAAATATAGTGCCCATCTTCAAAAAAGAGAAGGAGGAATCCCATGCACAGCTACAGACTGGGGGCCGACAAGCTAGGCAGCAGTTCTGCAGAAAAGGATCTGGTGGTGACAGTGGATAAGAAGCTGGATATGAGTCAGCAGTGTGCCCTGGTTGCCAAGAAGGCTAACGGCATATCGGGCTACATTAGTAAGAGCATTGCCAGCAGATTGCGGGAAGTGATTATTCCCCTGTATTCGGCATTGGTGAGGCCACATTTGGAGTACTGTGTCCAGTTTTGGGGCCCCCACTACAAAAAGGATGTGGACAAGTTGGAGAGAGTCCAGCGGAGGGCAACAAAAACGATTAGGGGGCTGGAGCACAAGACTTATGAGGAGAGTCTGAGGGAACTAGGTCTGTTTGGTCTGCAAAAGGGAAGAATGAGGGGGGATTTGATAGCAGCCTTTAACTACCTGAAAGGAGGTTCCAGGGAGGATGGAGCTAGGCTGTTCTCAGTGGTGGCAGATGACAGAACAAGGAGCAACGGTCTCAAGTTGCAGTGGGGGAGGTCTAGATTGAACATTAGGAAAACGTTTTTCACTAGGAGAGTGGTGAAGCATTGGAATGGGTTACCTAGGGAGGTGGTGGCATCTCCATCTTTAGAGGTTTTTAAGCTGAGGCTTGACAAAACCCTCGATGGGATGATTTAACTGAGGATAGTCCTGCTTTGGGCAGGGGGTTGGATTAGATGACCTCCTGAGGTCCCTTCCAACTCTAATATTCTATGATTCTATGTGGAACAAAACCGATCCCAGGACCAACTCCTATATGATTTTTAATATCTCTTCAAAAAGGAATAAACAAAGCCAAGATTCCCAATTCTAACAAGGCTGAGTATGAAGTTGGTGCATACCTACCAGCTATGGGCAAATGAACCTGTCTTAGACATTTCAGACAGTGCACATATTGCTCAAAAGGCCAATATTTTTGCATTACAAGAGGCACAGCACTTGAAGTTTGACTTCTTGTCAGCTACTGAACTAACTGAAACCAGCAGTTCTGAATGGCAAACTGTAACCTGGAGCATAATGAACAATCTCTCAGTATACTCAGTGCTACTGAAGTGATCAAATGGAATGGAAGGGTAGTTGGGCTTGATGCCCCTTAGATACCCTTTATTCATATATTCTAATAAGCCAGGGAGTAGGAATGTGTCCCTAGTGGACATTAGTTCAAAGATGGCTCTCTGCTTGACACATCCCAGACGTGTCCCGTATAGAGAGTCTCATAACATGATAAATGCAATTCATGATGGGCACTTATGATCACTGACCAATACCATTCAGACAAGCCTTGACCCTGTGAAAGACAATTTAATATTGCATGCAGTAGTTATGCAAGTGTCTACCACTCAGTCAGAGTAACCAACCAGCCATGAGTAGTTCGTCCTGATTTGGGCATATCTATCCTGTTTATAATTACCTGCTTAACTAAATAAAAGCAGGCTCTAGATCCTAAGTGTATAAAGCAGGACTACAGGAAGAGTACTAGGTCATCAATCATCAGTGGTGCATGACAGAAGGACTAATGAGGGTGATCTTGTAGCTTCTTTTCAATGAAGCACGTTTCTTCATTGACAGCATAGCACCAATGAGCCAAGCCATCTCTGTGGTACACATCAATTATTCATTTGGGAGTCCAGAGCCATTATCAACCACAGAATTGCAGAATAATACTTGTTTAGGGATAAAGTCAGCTCCAAGAAAAGTTGCATTTTTTCTCCCCACTTTGAATGTGAATTATTTCTCAGTCCACTTGGTTTTGAGAAGCAATGTGCTCAGTACAGGGAGTCAAGATTCCTTGCCTGACTTTAGCACTGATGTACTGTGAGGCCTCTGCATCACATGACTGACTCATTTTGGAGAGAAACAGGGTTTGAGAATGTCAGCACTACGTGTAGACCATGCAATAAGTAAAGGGTCAGGGAAAGCAGTAGTAGCAACACGTTCACTGAACCACCACAAAACCAACAACAGAAGTGAGAAAGAGTTGTGACACTAGCAACCATGGGACTACATTGAAATCCAACAGAAGTGATAAAATCTGGCATGATGTGAGTGCCATAGCTGCAACACTTCCAGAGGCTGAACAGAAATCAGTTTTTCACACCCATTCGACAAGGGAATAGAAATGAGACGCAACTTTTTGCTAATGAACACTGATTAAGAATGTAAGAATGGCCATATTGGGTCAGACCAGTGATCCATCTAGCCCAGTATCCTGTCTTATGACAGTGGCCAATGCTAACTGCTTCAGAGGAAATGAACAGAACAGGTAATCATCAAGTGATCCATCCTGTCACCTTTTCCCAGCTTCTGGCAAACAAACAGAGACTAGAGACACTTCAGAGCATGGTTTTGCATCCCTGCCCATTCGGCTTAATAGCCATTGGACCTATCATCCATGAACTTATCTTGTTCTTTTTTTAACCCTGTTATACTCTTGACCTCACAACATCCTCTAGATAAGAGTTTCACAGGTTGACTGTGTGTTGTGTGAAGTAATATTTCCTTTTGTTAATTTTAAAACTGCTGCCTGTTAATTTCATTTGGTGACCCCTAGTTATTGTGTTATGAGAAGTAGTAAATAACACGTCCTTATTTACTTTCAACACAGCAGTCATGATTTTATAGATTTCTATCATATCCCCCTTAGTTGTCTCTTTCCCAAGCTGCAAAGACTCAATTTTATTAATCTCTCCTTATATGGAGGCTGTTCCATACCCCTACTCATTTTTGTTGCCCTTTTCTGTACATTTTCCAATTCCAATATATCTTTTTTGAGATAGAGCAACCAGATCTGTGCGCAGTATTCAAGATTTGGGCATACCATGGATTTATAAAGAGGCAATATGATATTTTCTGTCTTATTATGTAACCCTTTCCTAATGATTCCCAACATTCTGCTAGCTTTTTTCACTGCACATTGAGTGGACGTTTTCAGACAACTATCCACACTGACTCCAAGATCTCTTTCTAGAGTGGTAACAGCTTTTTAGACCCCATCGTTTGATTATCGACATACTTGTCTGAACTCATCTGGCCTTATTCAGTGGCTCCTCTGGCTTAATGAGCTCAAATGTTTTATCAGACTGGTGGCTTTAGCATAGCTAGTAAGTAAAATAAGTCTCTTGCACTGTCACCATTGTTCCCACATAGCTGCATTTATTAATTGTTATTATTTATTATTATTACTACTATGACATAAGATTTATAATGCAGTACTGCCTAGAAACTAGGTGGTGTTTCTAGAAACATAGAATAAATGACAGTCTCTGCCCCAAACAGTTTATAATCTAAAAGACAAGTCTTAATAAGACAGACAAATGACAAGTGAGTTGGGGGAAAAGGGGTAACAAATATGATATGATGAGCACAATTCTTAGCCAATCAAAAGCAGTTATCACAGCTTATTCCACATCCAGCCATTATCTGGTTGCAGTTGCTACAGACGTTATAGGAAAGGTGAATTTTGGTGGTATCGTTGAAGGAGATGGTAGTTAAAGTCATGCTTATGGACAAGCTCACACAAAAAGATTTACAGAGAGAAAAAGAGAGGGCCAGGATAGAGCCCTAAAGGAACCCCATCAAAAGAGGGAGAGATGAGGAGGAGGAACTATTCAACAAGACACTGAAGGAGTGATCTGAAAGACAGGAGGAGAACCATGAAAGAACAGTCATGAAAGCCAAGGGATGACAGGATTTTGTGAAGAAGAGCATCGACTGTAGTGTCAAAGTAGCTGATTGGTTAAGAAGGATGAGTATGAAATTTGATCAGGAAGGAGTCAGAGACCTTAGCGAGACCAATACATATCTGTACTGTGAGAAGAAGAACCTGAAGGAAGTGGGAGATGAGGGCAGGATGAGAAAAGTCAAGAGATGGGAGGGGATGCAGGTTACTGTGCCAGGTGGTGGGGTTAGAGGAGGATAGCAGGAAAATAGTCTCAAACTGTGTGTGTGACATGCAAGGGGGGAAGAAGAAAGTGTGATGGGAATGGGAGAGGTCACATCAGGATTCACAGATTCAGAAGGGCCTATAGGAACCATTAGGATCATCTCGCCTGATCTTCATAACACAGACCTGATAATCTCATCCAGTGATTCCTTCATCCAACCCATCACTTCCAGCTAAACTAGAGTGCATCTGTTAGAAAGAGATGCCCAGATCTGATTTACGGACTCCAAATAACTAAGAATCCACCTTTCCTTAGGTCAGTTGTTCCAATGGTAGGTCTCCTCACTGATAAAAAATGTGTGTCTTATTTCTAGTCTCAATCTGTCTAGCTTCAGCTTCCAACCAATGGTTCTCATTCTGTGTCTGTTCATTGGATCAGAGAGCATTCTACTATCCAAAATCTTCTTCTCATAGAAGTACCTATAGACTGTGATCAAATCAATTCAATTCTGCATGGGCAAGAAGGAGAAGAAGTGCTTTAGGAGGGAGTAAAAAATGGCAAAGAGGATTGAGAGTATGACAGTCTATCAGTGTGGAGAAGGAGAGTTTGACCAGGAAAACAGAAGATTGGAAGGAGAAGAGAACAATTTTGTAGCAGAGGAAGTCAGCATAATCCACGGGACTTCCATCAGAGAAACTCAGCAATGTGGCAGCAGAAGCAATGGAAGCAGATGCTGAGGGAGAGCCAGGGACAGGGGACAAACCCAGGACAAACCCTGTGGTGTATGAGTGAGGCAAAGAAGTTGGGTGGTGGCAAGTGCAGATTGAAGGAAATCAAGGATTGGAGTCAGGAGAGCAGAGGAAAGGAGAAAAGTCATTGACACTGATGGACTGGAAGTCTCAGAAGTACATAGTGGATTGAGAGGAGGGAGAAGATATTGATATTGAAAGAGATGAGCCAGTGGTTGTAAAGAGCGCACTCTGTGATAAAGAAATCAGAGAGTTACTCTTGGTGAAGTGCAAGTTAAGTGAGCAGCAGTTCTGGTGAGCAAGTCAAGGTGAATGAGGGGAGACAGGTGTCTCTGGGTTGTCAATATAGATTATGAAGTCACCATGGATGGAGGAGGGAAACTGTGATGCCAGGAAGATGGAGAGACAGAAATCAGAGTCAGAGAAGAAAGTAGACGAAAGAAGGGGCAGGACAGAAGAGTCAGATGAGTGCTGCTCAGGAGAGAAGGAGTGAAAGACAGGAGGCAAAGAAAGGGAACATGACATCACATCAATTTTGGGACAATTCAGGGCAGGAAGTTTGAGAGAAGTGACCACCATAGAAGACAGAGAGGCTACAGAGGCTGTTGTCAGACAGTGGATCCAGTTCTTAAGAGCCAAGAGATAAAAGGGAACAGAGGTTGAAGAGGTCACAGATGGCTGTGATCTTTTTCGAGATGGAGCTGTGATTCAGAAAGAACAGGAAAAGGCAAGGAGGATATGGGAGCAGGTGGGAATGGTTATAAGGTTTGAAAGGGAAAGACCATGAGGTGGAGATGATGTGGGGGAGAAGGATAGAGGAAGGAATAGATCTGAAGTTAATGTTGCTGAATATAACCCACTAACCTCCCAGCTTTGTAATGTTGCAATATGTCTGCCTGTGTGTCACACCAGGCTGGGCTGGCTGTGTACAATTAAATATATGCAAAATCAAGCACAGCTCATGCAGCTAACAATGGTAGCAGCTGTGCTGGCTCTCAGCAAAGAGAAGCACCAAGCTCCAGCACTGACTGACTGCAGTGCAGGCTTAATCAGAGCATCTGTGTGTCCAGGTGGTGTGATCTGTTTGCCCTTTCCTTGGTCTCTCTGCAAAAGCCAATGCTGCAACCAGCAGCCTACACTGAGGAAACCACTCATTCTCAGTACTTCTCCTCACTCCTTATTTTTAAGGGTGAGTACAATTTATTTTGAGATTTCCCTCAACCTCCAGGAAGCACCAGCAGAAAGGCAGCAAAATGGCTGAGGAATAACTGAAAAATATTCGTCACATACTATAGTTCACACAGTTGGTGGGGCAGTCTATATCCAGCCACTGATTGGCTAGAAAGTTCTCATGAGATTTGGAAGCATGAATTGTGCATGCTTTCAATAGCCACAGCTGGAGATTTTCCAGTTGATGGAAGAGATTATATTTATGCTATTCACCAACCACAGAAGGGAGAGAGAGAAGAAGTCTGGGAAAAATGAAAGTACACAGTTAGCCTGAGATTACACCCCACTGGTGCTATCATCAGTTCAGATGCACTGGTGGAAACCATTTGTAGATGAAACACTGGCAGATTCTAGTGCTTTTATCACACAGTGATAAAAACAGTGAAAAACCATACTTTGTCTACACTAAGTCTTCCTTTGGTGCTACCACGAGTGCAGCTTTTTGGCAAAATTTCCTACTGTAGAAAAGGCCTTAAACATCACTGAGTTACCAGTAATTTAATAAACAAAGATACAAGTCTTTTGTTGCCAGGGGAGTGAGTTCCATCTGGTTCATCTGTAGGAGCTATGTGCTTTTGTTTTGGGAGGGGGAAATGCTGCCTTTAACAAACATGGGAATAACTTCTATTTTCACCACACAAGACAGAAGGGTCTCTCTCAAAGATCTCTGTATTTGGCACTGGGATGATTGCTTCTGAAATACTGTGTCTAGTTCTGAGGTTGACAGTACCAGAAGGATGTTGATAAACTGGCATGGGTTCAGAGAAGAGCTATTAGAATGATTAAAGGATTGGAAAAGAATGCCTTATAGTGAAAGTCTCAAGGAGCTCAATCTGTTTAGTTTACCAAAAAGAAGGTGAAGGGGTGACTTGATCACAATCTACAAGTACCTACATGGGAAACAGACATCTAATAATAAAAGGTTCTTCAGTTTAGCAGACAAAGGTATAACAAGCCAATGGCTGAAAATTGAAACTACATAAATTCAGACTATAAATAAAAAATAAGTTTTTAACATTGAGGGTAATTAATCACTGGAACAATTTACTAAGGGTGTGGTGGATTCTCCCTCACTGGAAATTTTTTAATCAAAGTTGGATTTTTTTTTTCTAAAAGATATGCTGTAATTCAAATGGGAATTCATTCAGGAAATTCCTATGGCCAGGACTAAATGATCACAGTGGTCCCTTCTGGCTTTATAATCTAGTAATCTAAAATGGGTGTGGCCCACAGAGGACCAGTGTGTGAAAGAGAGAGAAAACTAAAAGAATATTGGGCTTGAATCTCCCTTCTGAGACAGGACAAGCCCCCTGCAGAGCAGAGATATGGCTCTAAAATGAAAAATGTGGAGAATGTAAGTACATGAAGGCCCTGGGTTTAATTGCAGCCCAATTCCTAAAGACACAACACCTGCAAACGGCATATATTCTAAGGACTAGCAGATTAGGCCTGGGCTCTTCCAAAGAGGGAGGCTGCAGAGAAAGGGTTCAAAGTTGTGGAATGGAACACCTGGGTCTCATAGGGGCCAAGAGAGGATTAAAGTGTTGGAATGGTTGGGACCATATACTTATGGGGGTAAAGAAAGGTCTTGGAAACTGGAAGGAGCTGGGAACAAATGCTAGCAAAGGGAAGAGAGGCTCACTGAGGAGCTGTGGGAGGGCTGAGTACCATCAAAGGAGCACTGGCATCTGGAGTGAGGAGTGGCAGTAGAAGAGAGACTGGTATCAAGTGACTGATACTACCTTGTCTTTCTAATTTGTCTTTCGTGGCCAGATGGTTGTTTGGGGAAGCATAATCAAGGAGGAAGATTCTGGCCTGAGGTGATGTGAAGGTTTTGCTCCAAGGGAAGATGGGGGCGATTCAGCTCAAGGCACTTGTAACGGGGTTTGCATGATAGCTTAGAAATCAAAGTATGACAGCAAAGAGGAGGAGTTCAGGGGCTTGAGAAAGGAAGTTGGCGAGTTAAGCAGTGGGAAGGAAGTCAGTCAGATCAGGTGCATGTAGAGGGCCACACAAAGACAGCTAGACTAATTCTCATGGACACAAGAGTTAATTTTCTGGACAATCCAACCCTTTTAGCCCTGTTGTAGACATTGATCAATCCAGTTTACTCCCAAGAGAATAAGGTTGAAAATCAGGAGCTGAATGAACTGCTGGGCCACTGTAATGTAAGGAGCCCATCTCCTGCAGGCAGGTGTTGAACTCTGAACCAGCTTTTGGCTACATGCAGAAACATTGATTTAAAACCCCTTAAAAATCCAGAGGGCACAAGTGCCTAACTGTGTCCCTTGCAGTCCAGCCCCATGGCCCTCCCTGCATGCAGCTGTGCCAGCACGGCTAACCCTTCGCACGAGGACACAAGCCGAGCTTTGCTCCACACTCTCATCCCCAGCACTGGCCTCTCTCTCTAGACTTTTGCCCAGCAGGCTACTTACTTCTTAATTAGATATCTTTAAACAAAAAGTGAAAGTATTTGTTAAAATCCATCTGATTAAACAAAGGTACTGAGCTGACTGTGAAGTGAATAGGAAATGAAAGTGACTCACCCTCTGAGGGAGAATTTTGTCAGCCATCTTCCTCCTCTTGGCACTGTACATTTTTTAAAGAAAAAAACACGTTACCATGGTGACAGATCTAGGAATAACGAGGCCACCTGCTAAATTATCCTGACATCTCCACATGCTGGTGACACAGCTGTGCATGTATCCACAAAAGGGTCTCACCCATACCCAGTACCTAGGATCCCCTCTGTCAGCCAGTTCAAAAGGTGGGGGTAGCTAAGAGAAAAATAAGGGCTATCTGTCACGCATCTTGGAAAAAAGTCTTCAAGTTCTGTCATCAGAGGGTCTTCTATGGTATAGGGCAGCAGTGTGTGTGTGTGTGTGTGTGTGTGTGAGAGAGAGAGTGAGAGAGACACCTATGAATACATTATGAATGTGAGTCCACGAAACAGCATTTATGAAGGAGTGTGGGTAGCTGTATGTACATACGTATTCATACATATGTACATACCTTTGTGTGTATATACGTATGTGCATATTTGCTAGTGTGTGTGTCTGTTGATTGATCAAACAGACATGCTCATGTGTGTCCATGCATGTCCGTGTGTGTGTGTGGTTGTACACACATGGGTATGTGTATGTACACGTGATTTACATAAGCATGTGTGTATACGTACAACAGTGTGTGTATAAATATGTGCACGAACATATATTATGCAGATATGTGTATACACACACTTGCGTATGCACACCTGTTGGAGGCACCTGTGTGTATGTGCACATAAGACACGGTAATGTCATAGGAATCAGGCAAAGGCAGTGCCCCTGAATTTTACCTTTAAAACACACACACTGCTGGTGCCCATCAAGCTATTTTCTTGCAGCCCCAGAAGTTCAGAGAGGAGAAATTTGGCCCCTCTCTGCTCAGGGGAGTGACACTTCCATCTTTGGAGCAGGGAATGAATCAGTCCATCTCTGGAAGGCGAATGGAGAAGAAGGAAATCACCCTCCCCTGCCAGGCCCTGGGGCTGCTCCTGCCCCCCCATTCCCATTGCTCCTAAGAGGTCTCCTTAGTTTCTATTTCCCCAGAACCAACATTTTCACCTGTATCCAGGGGTGGTATACACCCTTCCTACACTCACTAGTGATGTGTCATCTTCCTCCTGAGTGGGGCCTGGGACACCAGTTTCTCTGCTCTTGTTGGGGCCAGCCTGAGGCACTGCTTGTTGAGGGGAGGATGTAAACTGACCCAACCTCCACTTCCTTAGGCCCAGCTCTGGATTTGGCACAGGGGAGGACCCTCTTGGGACAGTCGCCTCTTTAGGAAGTGGGGAATGTTGGCGTGGACACATTCCATGGCAGTTGATGTGAGAGATGAGGGAAGGATTGGTGACTCAGGCTTGATCTGGGAGACAAGGTGGGGGACAAAGGAGGAACTAGTGCCTCTGGCCTGGCCAAGGAGCCAGGGGCTAGTGACTCTCACCCAACCTAGGGAGTAGCTAGAGAAGGATAAACATCCCAAAAATTACAATTAAGGAGGCGATGCCACAATAATTTCAAGAGAGAAAGAGTCACTGAGTTAGCCAAAGCCTAAAGGAAATGGAAATGTGCACTTGCAGCAGCCTCAAAGACTGCCCCCTACAACTGGCATCCATTCCCCCAGAGCCTGATAGAGAAAAGGTGATTGATTTATCCCTTCTCTGCCTGCACCAGTCTTCCCAGGACAAGGATATTTACCCCCCACCCCCACCTTGAGCCTGCCAGACATGGGAGGAGAGTTAGCACTGGAAAAGCAGAGGAACTTCTGAGAAGGGAACAGGAAAGGGAAAGAAAACTAGGGTAAAGAATACAATAAACTCAATGGAGAGACGTGATAGGGAAAACACAGAGAGTCTTTTGGTGCCTCCTGGAAGGCTTCAGGTGAGCAGAGCTCTCTCACTACAACAGAAATTATCACAGGGTTTCAAATTGGAAGAAAATTTGGGGATCAGAGGGTGTTTCTTTCTGCAGTTGGGGCAGCAAACAAATTAATTCCCATATGATCATAGAATATTAGAATTGGAAGGGACCTCAGGAGGTCATCTAGTCCAACCCCCTGCTCAAAGCAGGACTATCCTCAGCTAAATAATCTTTGGGAACTGGCTAGTGCCTAAGGTTTATCTGGGTCATCAACAGGGGCATATAACAGGAAATTCACCCTCCATATTGGAAGGGTAGAATCTGGTTTGCATAGTTCATGCCAGATCTCCTGGAGGGTGCTGTGGAATGAACTCTAGCTAACACTGGACAAGGCCACCTTGTCACCCCAGTGCATGCACGTTGAGTCCACAGGCATTCCTATTCCACTTACTCTTAATCCACTAACACTCTTGCTGCTGGGGCCCTTCTTGGGTGCACCCCAGATGTGTGAATATTCCCAATGCACATTCCTAAAGCTCACTAGCTGCTCCAGTGCACGTACCCCAGACTCGCAGGAGCTGCTAGTACACTGGACCTACAGAAGCAGATATTACATGCAACCAGATGTACTGACACCACTAATGCACTGCCTGAGCCTGCAAGTACCCATAATGTTTGACTACAGATGTGCAGATGCTGCGAGTGTGCCACAAGCATTTATCAGCCATAAATGCAATCTGAAGAAATTGGCTCACATTTTGCACATTCAGAATCTGATCAGTTCTAATAATCTCTCCTTTTTAAATAGCAATTATAACTATTATTTAATTGCCAAAAATACAATGGGCATTGTTTGAAATTAAATATGGGCAAATTCTGCCAGAAAAGTACATACACCTCTGAAATCCCCTCCCCCCACTGTAGTTAGTTACTTTCTGTAAATTTCATTAGTGAATTTCACACATGTATTTTTGTAGACAGTGAAAATTTCATGAATATCTATACAAATGTATTTTGCACCATGCTCATGGTACAAGTATTCACATGACCAAGTTGGAATCTCTAAATTGCTTGCTCCTGTTTATATAAAATTCAGTTAACCAATCAGGGAGCAGAAACATTATGCAACATGGGTGGCCAATCATAGACCACAAACAACAAAGAGTCGAAAACCATGTCAAAATGAGTAGTTAGCATACACTCTATAAACTGAACAGAACTAGACCCCAAAGCCTGAAACACGCACCAAACATTCGAATAACTTCAAACAAGAAAATTAATAGAAATCCAGGTCTGTTCAGAGACAATTCATGAACAGATGAAAAACAATTTATTCAGTACATTTTGCAATGTCACAGTCCCTGCTCCAAGCAGCGTATAATCTATAAAATCTGCTGATTTATTGCCTACATGTTTAAGATTGTCACACAATTGAAAAAGGGGCTAATTCTTCTTCCGCAATTACCCTCCCATTCTTCCCTTTTAGGGCACTCACCTCCGGGTTCGGGTCTGAGTTGCTTGCTGCTGCTGTTGCACCTGCTGTTGCACCTGCTGTTGCTGTACCTGCTGAGGTGCTGTACGTTTTCGTGTTGGTTCCATCGCTGCTTGGGGCATTCCAGGGCGCACTGAGGGGCTTCCAACATATGGTGAGCCTGGGGGACCCATTGGAGCCCCCTGATGGGGCATTCGAGCACCTGATGGCATCCCAGGGCGCTAGAGAGGAAGCAAATCAGAAATAAATGCCTGTTTGGTCACAGTTATTGCAGCAGCAAAGGTGTTGGAATGAAAATAGAGTAGAGATCAGCAATTTTCCAAGCTTTGGCCATTCTGATAAGCACCAGTTCAACAGGACAAAGTGATGGAGTCTGGCCTGGCACTTTCTGGTCATTAGAGAGATGAACCTGTTAAGACAATAGGCTGGAGGGGGGAGGGGGAGATAATAAGGAAAAAGGTTGGGGTCAGTAAGATGTTGAGTGGTGAGGTGTGTGATGGTGACAGAACCAGGCTAGATTACTGCAGCACTCTCTTTTGGGCTGACAATGAAGGTGATATAGAAGCAACATGCTGTGGTGTACGTGATAATCAAGACTGATGATGAGACCATATAACACCAGTGACCCTCACTTTACCCTAACTACAGGACTCAGTGATCAACAGGGATACTATAGCTGGCAGTCAAAGGTGAAATATTAAAGGGCTGGGGGCAAGGAGTTCTCTATCAAAAGCCTTCCACTTCAGGATATACTATCACCATGGACCAGAATAAGCCTATAAAGTAAGAAGATGTGGCTACAGGAAAGTCATCTCTTTGATCAGGCCTCCTCTAATAACAGAGAAACATGAAGACTTGATAACATTCCCTTAGGAGTGCTGAAATTCCCTGACATCTCCATGGACTTCAGTGGCTTTGGATCAGACCAGTGTTGTACAAGACAGAGAATAAAAGTCAGTCCTAGCCCTAAAGATCTTACAGTCTTCCAGGGAAACCATTAAGATTATTGGAACTGGAAAAGGTACAGAAAAGGGCAACAAAAATTATTAGGGGTATGGAACAGCTTCCATATGAGGAGAGAGTAGTAAGACTGGGACTTTTCAGCTTGGAAAAGAGGCGATTAAGGGGGGATATGACAGAAGTCTATAAAACCACGACTGGTGTGGAGAACGTGAATAAGGAAGTGTTATATCCTCTTTTACTTAACACAAGAACTAGGAGGTCACCAAATGAAATTAATAGGCAGCAGGTTTAAAATGAACAAAAGGAAATATTTCTTCAAACAACACATAGTCAACCTGTGGAACTTCTTTGCCAGAGGATGTTGTGAAGAACAAGAGTATAACGGTTCAAAAAGAACTAGATAAGTTCATGGAGGATAGGTCCATCAGTGGCTATTAGCAGGTTGGTCAGGGATGCAAAACCACGCTCTGAAGTTTGCCAGAAGTTGGAAATGGCTGACAGGATGGATCACTCAGTGATTCTCTGTTCTGTTCATTCCCTCTGAAGCAGCTGGCTTTGGCCAGTCGGAAGACAGGCTACTGGGCTCAATGAGCCATTGTTCAGAGCAGTATGGCCATTCTTATGTTCTTAAGATGAATCTCATTTTAACAATGCAATTTAAAACAGGAGAGCTCAGCCCAAGTCTTGGACACATCAAACTGTTACCTTTATTTGTTATGAGATAAAGCACCTGCTCCTGCTGCAGGTAGTGGGCAAGTGTTTAAAATAACAGTCGAGGTGAACACCAGCAAAGCCAGAAGTTTAGTCCACACCTCCAGACTAGCCAGCCAGCATACTATACCAATGCCCCCACCAATAACAAACCTCACCAGGCTCCCTGATCCTCATAAGCCTTTGAAAACAGCTATTCCTTAGATTTCAAGGGGCTGGCTGTATTAGAGAGATGGCAGAATGGTAGAGTGAAGGTAGGGGTGGACAGTAACCAAAAATTATAGGAGGGCTTAGGGATAGGAGCACAGACAACCTTTGCTTGCACTGTTAATGGGAGGGGGACAGAGGAGAGACCAGCTCAAAAGGCAGAGGGGGCATGGCTGGTAAGTGGAGATAATAGCGCTAGTGTGGGAAACGGATTGTGAGAGCTGCAACTGGATAAAGGAGAGGGAGGAGACAGTAAACTAGTAAAAAAAAGTGACCTTTGCATAGAGCTGAGAATTTCTTCAGCTGTCCCAGCTTGTACCAGTGGCAGAGCCACAAACACAGTTATGACAACCCCTTGGAAACTATGGCTCTCTCTTCCATCACACATCCCACCCCCTAAACCCAGCAGTCAGCAAAAGCAAATGGCTATAAATACTTCACACTAAATCTTGTATTTAGTCTCCTGTTGCCTGTCAATCCACAAACTGTGGCTGCCTTCCAGCAAGGAGAAACCGACTGTGGGCCCTGCTGTTGCCTGTCAATCACCCCATGACAGCTGATTGCCGTTCAGAAGAGACCAGACTATGAACTCTGTTGCCCCATGTCCAGCTCCCTCTATATATACTTAATCATCTTTGTTCTTTTCAAAACTTCTCATTTTTCAAACTCTACATTATTGAAAAGCCCAGGGTTGAGTGCTGTATTCCAGGTGGAGTCCCCCGGAGCCCTATAGAGAGGGACAATGCCTCCCTGCTCCAGGGGGACTCAACCCTGGGCTTTTCAATAACGTAAAGAATTTGAAAAATGAGAAGTTTGGTCATACAAAAATGACCAAGTGTACAGAGAGAATGACTTACAAAGAAAGTGTAAAAGAGAAAAATACAGCTTGGCTAGGCAAGAGCATCCAGGGTGGTGGCAGGTCATGATGGCAGCCTACTAATAGCTGAAGGATGTGAACACCCCAGTGCAAGAGTCTCCCAAGGAAGTGGTGAAAGCCCAATTGATAACAACATTTAAAATTGGACTGGAACAATTGCCTTTTCTAATGTCTATGACAGAGTTACCAAGTAGAATAGAAATGTCAGTGCTTCAATTCCTACTGCTTAGTATATCTCACTTCGCTGATTTCCAGCAAGCATTCTAATACTTCAGTTCCCTACACTTATCCCATGCCCTATAATCAGGGACCACGTATTCCAGGATTCCACAGCTGTGGCATTTGCTGCAGACTCCACCCATAGCTGCATATTATGCAGCACAATCTAAAATCTTTCATGCACAAAACATTGTTTCTAGAATTGTAAGTCATTACCTAGATGGTAAGTTTACACAATGGGACCCCAAATCTTTGATGGGAGTCTCTAGGTGATACAACCATTCAATTAAACAATACCTCATATAGTTACAAAGAAAACCAGTAACACACAATGGTAATTAATTAATATACTGTCTGTCTGCCAACTCAAGAAGACATCCGATATAAGCGCTCCATGCACCTCACTGTGGCTTAACTACAAAATGAATTGTCAGTTTAAATTGCAATGTTATTAAACTACTGCATTACTGAGGATTATGATTAAACTATACATATAGCTCATGTCCCCATAATTGGAGGACCCAGTGCCAACTCTACTTATCAATTTCATTCATACAATTTAAGGCCAGAAAGGACCAACAGATCATCTAGTCTGACCTCCCGTATGTCACAGGCCATTACATTTCACTTATTGGATCACGTTATACCTCTCTCTCGTAGAATGAAGATCCCATTATCAAATATTTGTTTCCCATGTATGACTGCCCTATCCTCCTCATTATTTACCACTCTGCCAGTCTTTGTCATCCACAAATTTTTTCAGCAGTGATTTTACAATTATTTCCATATTATTGATGAAAATGTTGAATAGCTTTATGTTCAGTACCGATCGCTGCAGAACCCTACTAGAAATGCCCCCATTTGAAGATGATTCCTTACTGATGATTACTTTTTGAGATCTATCGGTTAGCATGGTCTTAATCTAGTTAATGTATACTTTATTGATTTTGTATAATGCTATTTTTTTAATCAGAAAGGCTTGAGGTACTAAGATAAACATCTTACAAAGGTCAACTACATGTCATCCACATAGTTAACTTTATTAAGCAAATTTATAATCTCATCACAAAATGAAACTGGATTTTTTACAGGACTTATTTTCCATAAGATCATGTTGACTGGCATTAATTTTGTTCCATCCTTCAGTTCTTTACTGATTGAATCACGTATTTGTTTTCCCATTATTTTCTCAATTATCCTGCTTGCCCTTTTTAAATATTGGCAGAACACTGGAACTCTTTCAGCCTTCTGGAATTTTCCCAGTATTCCAAGATTTATTAAGAACTCATATCAATAGGCCAGAAGTCTCCTCAGCCAGCTCTTTTACAATTCTTGAGTGCACGTTTGATTATTTAACAATATTTATTCATAGCAGATGTTGTCTAATATCCTTCTCAGTTACTGATGGACTGGAAAGTACTTCATTTTCCTCATATGACAGAAGTACATCAATCTGTTTCTTTCCAGGTGCAGAGTATTTTTTTTCAACACTTCTGCCTTTTCTGCATTTTTTTACAAATTTATCCTCCCCATCTAGTAATGGGTGTATACAGTCGCTTGGATTTCTTTTGTTCCTAATACACTTTAAAAACTCCTTATTGTCCCTAACCCTGCCAGCCCTCTCTTTCATCCAGTTTCTATACGTCATAACTTCTGATGTTTGCTGTCTATTTCTTTTTTATTCCTAATTACTGCCTTCAATTCAACACTGAGCCAGAATGGGCTTTTAGCCAAAGTTGTTCCCTTTCTTGTGGAAACATGGTGTTCTGGCCATCTACTAATCTCTTCTTATAGAGTTCCCAATTTTCATTCACACTTTTCTGTCTACATTTTTTCTCCCAATCAGTTTTGCTCATCATTTTTCTCAATTTGCCTAGCACATATTCCAGGATTCTGTTTGTCTAATAACGCAGCATAGGAATTGCCATAAAGAACGAAGCAGTGATCCAACTACTCCAAAATCCTCTCTGAGAATGGCCGAGACCAGATGTGTCAGGGGCGGTGCAAGAAGCCCTGCATAAGAGACATGGACTAACTTGTCCAAAGGGGAAGTTTCTCCATAGCATCAGAGTCTGAGATTAGGTTATTAGCTTAATATATCCCTTGTAAAAAATATTACCCTATTGACTATAATTTTATATTCTCATTAACCTTGTAATTGTCTCATCCTTTTTAACCCTATTATGCTCTTGGGCTCGATGACATATTGTGGCAGTGAGTTCCGAAGTCTGGTTACATGCTGGGAAAAATTTACTTTTATCAGTTTTGAAAATGTTGCTTTTTAATTTTGTTGTGCCCTTGTACTTATCTTATGAGAAAAGGTAAGAAACATGCCTGATTTACCTTCTCTATACCATTTGTTATCATGCAGGGGACTAGACTAGATGACCTATTGAGGTACCTTTCAGTCCTACATTTCTATGATTTTATATCACTGTCTTATCCCCTCCATTTCATTTCCTGAATAAACCAAATAGTTCTCAGTTATGGAACCCACAGGAATGGTACTCTCGAACTATTCTGGGTGAAGTCAGACAGGTTTCTAGTGGGGTGAGTCTTTCCACAGGTTCCCTCATACCAGTGCAGCCACCTCCTGAATTCAGATTCAGAGCGTTCAGCACCCCTGTTCTGCCATGAATCGCCATGGAGGGGACACCTGGGGAGCACTTACATGCCCCAAAGGGGCCATTCACCCCAACTTACAGTTAGAAGCCATTCACAGCCAGCATGGAAATCAGAAGGGTTTATTAGTCCTCTGGAACAAAGTGTAGCATAGGCTTTGTTAGCATGGAAATCAGAAATGTACAGAAATGACTATCTGGGGACATTCCAGAGCCCCATTCTTGGGCTTTCCTCCCTGGGATCCCCCAGAAGGAACCTGACCCCTTCTAGCTGTCCAGCACCAGACACATCCTCTAGCCCCTCCTCCTCCCTTGTTCCTTTCCTGGGCAAAACAGGTCACCTGGTCTTTTGTTAATCAAGACCTCAGGCTGGCCCCCTTGGAGGGGATGAGCTCTGGCCATTGTCTGTGTGCAGGCAGCTAGAGTCAGCCACACCTGCCCTCTAGAGGTCACTACAAAGATCATACACCCTTAACCCAACAACTAAATACTTGAGTAATACATAGGGGAAACTGAGGCATACACGGTATTCGTTAAGAACATTCCCACTTTGTCACATCCTCATCTTTTTGTTCTGTGCTCACAGGGATGTTCCTTCAGGCCTATAATAAATTATCACCAATCTCTGAACCTCCTCTTTTTCTGCTCTGTTTTGAGGCAAGGGTGACCAAAACCAAACACCATATTCTAGGTGAGAATATGCCACTGATTTAGATTAGAATATTTTCCATATTTTTCTCCATCCCATGTCTTACACATGCTATTATTTTGCTTTCTTTCTTGGCTGCTACTGCATATTGGACAGGCCACTGTGATGTCCAGGCCAATTTCCTGAATGGTTACATCAGTTAATTTAGAACCCAATCAATAAAAATAAAACCCAATAGAACTCAATAAAAATCAGGGCTCACCTCCTTTTCCAAATAAATATATTAACCACCACCACTCCTTGTATGGATCCTTCTGGCACCACATTCCATTGTTAGCCTTTACCCAAGAAACAAACTGATCACGTATCTCCTTATCATGTATTTATTTATTTATTTATTTATTTGTTGTGCAGTGCCTAGTGACTCTGGTCTGCATTGTGCTAGCTACTGTACAAATGAATGAAACAAAGAGTACTTGCCCAAGAGCACTCAAAGTCTAATTTTATGACCAGATTTAACAAGTTGATAACCAGACAAATGTGGTGGGGGATGTGTGCAGAAAGAATAGCAAATATGGCAGGCAACCAACTTGGCTTATCAGAGAAATCTTCAATGAGCTTAAACAAAAAAGGAAGCTTATATTTTAGAATCTTGGACTAGGGAGGAGTATATGCAAAAATATTGCTCAGGCATGCAGAAGTGAATTCAGGAAGACCAAAGCACAACTGGAGTTGCAGCTAGCACTGCAGCTAGCAAGAGACGTGAAGGGTAACAAGAAGGGCTTCTACAGGTATGTTTGCAACAAGAAGGTGGTCAGGGAAAGTGTGGGCCACTTACCAAATGTGGGAAGAAACCTAGTAACAGATGATGTGGAAAAAGTTGAAGTGCTCAATGCTTTTTTTGCCTCTCTCTTCATAGACAAGGTCAGATCCCAGACTACAGCACAGAAAGGGGAGGAAGTAAGCAGCCCTCAGTGGTGAAAGAACAGGTTCAGGAATATTTAGGAAAGCTGGACATGCAGAAGGCCATGGGGCCGGATGCAATGCATCTGAGGGTGTGGAGGGAGTTGGCTGATGTGACTGCGGAGCCACTGGCCATTATCTTTGAAAACTCATGATGATCAGGGGAGGTCCCAGACAATAGGAAAAAGGCATATATAGTGCCCATTTTTTAAAAAGGGAAGAAGGAAGATCCTGAGAACTACAGACCAGTCAGCCTCACCTCAGTCCCCGAAAAAATTATGCAGCAGGTCCTCAAGGAATCAATTTTGAAGCGCTTGGAGGAGAAGAATGTGATCAGGAATAGTCAGCATAGATTCATCAAGGGCAAGTCATGCCTGACCAACCTGATTGCCTTTTATGATGAGATGACTGCTCTGTGGATGTGGGGAAAGCAGTGGATGTGATATACCTTGACTTTAGCAAAGCTTTTGATATACCCTCCCACAGTATTCTTGCCAACAAGTTAAAGAAGTATGAGTTGGATGAATGGATTATAAGGTGGATAGAAGGCTGGCTAGATCATTAGGCTCAATGGGTAGTGATGTCTAGCTGACAGACAGCATCAGGCAGAGTGCCCAAGGGGTCGGTCCTGGGAATGGTTTTGTTCAACGTCTTCTTTAATAAGCTGGATGATGGGGTGGATTGGACCCTCAGCAACTTTGCAGATGACACTGAGCTAGAGGGAGTGGTAGATACACTGGAGGATAGGGATAAGAGACAGAGTGACCTAGACAAATTCAGAGGATTGGGCCAAAAGAAATCTGATGAGGTACAGCAAAAACAAGTGCAGAGTCCTGCACTTAGGATGGAAGAAATCCATACACAGCTACAGACTGGGGCCAGACTGACTAGGCAGCAGTTCGGCAAAGAAAGACCTGGGGGTTACAGTGGACAAGAAGTTGGAAATGAGTCAGCAGTGTGTCCTGGTTGCCAAGAAGGCTAATGGCATATTGGGCTGCATTAGTAGGAGATTGCCAGCCGATCGTGGGAAGTGATTGTTCCCCTCTATGTGGCGCTGGTGAAAGGGAGCACAGGAAGAACGATTAGCTCAGTTTGGGCCAGACTGAGCTTAAACTGATGGCTGGGTACCTACAAAAAGATGTCAGAAAGATAGGCTGAGAGGCAGTATTGGATAGAGGGAGACAGTTTACCAATAGAAAGATAAATCAACACAAAGATGGTAATTAAGCCATGCTTATTCATAAGAACACCTACAAATAATGTGTAGAGAGAGAAAAGGAGAGGGACAAGAATGAGCCAGGAAGGACCCAATTTAACGAAGCAAAGTGTGGTCATCAATGTCAAAGACCACCAAGAAATCAAGGAAGATGAAGATGGAGTACAAGCCTTGAGATTTGAATAAGAAGAGGTAATTAGTGAAAATAATTTCAATGGAGCGGACATGGTAGAAGCCAGATTGGAAGGAGGTCAAGAACAGAGATGGAGGTGGAGAATAAAGCCCAGGGCAAAGTGTATGAAAGACAGGAACAAAGCTTTCTCCTCTGAGGGGAAATATGGAGCATATTTTCAGAGAAGATCAGATGACTCAAGAGTCTGACAGTCTTCAGGAAACAATGCAAAACCTTACTCTTCAAAAAAGCCTTTCTACCATAGCAGGAATGACACTTTGAATATTGACATTCCAACATACTTGAACGTCTCCCCCCAACTAACAAAGCAACCAACCAAAATAAACAATAAAATCATCCCACAAAGAGCTTTTACCCCAGAGAGGAGACCTACAGACCTCAACAAATCCATCTGGGGCTTTCTTATTGCCATTGATTTTACATGGATGGGACTCTCAAACTATGGTGATGATTGATCACTCAGAAAAACAGACAAATCAAGGCAACAGTTGCAAATGGCACATTCAATTACGTGTGTGGAGGAAGGGAGATGGAACAGTGGTTGATGAGGCAGGTAGGGTCAAGGATTACTTTTAATGATAGGAAAGACTAAGCTGTGCTTATGTTGCAAAGGGAAGGAGCCTGGGGAAAGTGAGAGATTGAGGAGGGGGCAAGGGAGGAGGTGAGAGTGGGGGTAAGGGAGATAAGCAAGCAGGAAGCAATGGGGTCACTGGGGCAAGTGTAAAGGTTAGAGTAGAAGAACAGGCAAGAAGCGTCAACTTCATTGATGGGGAGGGAAGAAAGGGATGAAGGGGGCTGAGGAGGTCCTGTCAGACCTTGAAACCAGGGTAAAGCTGCACTAATGCAAGTCATGGTGCACCAATGAAACAGTGTCTACACCAGGGGTTTGCACGACTATAGATACACAGTCTGAGACTGAAATCCCAGAGCAACAAGGAAATAATTCCCTTATACCCTTCTTTGATAAACTACATCAAAGGCTCTTTGAAAGTCCTAATAAACAATGGAGATAGGTTCCCTGGTAACCACCATTTTGTCAACATCCTAAAAAATGTCAAACACTGAAGTGATCTGATTCCCCTTTAAAGAAGCCAGCTTTTCTCCATCACTCCATGTCCACTAGGTGCTTTACAATAACCATTTCAGTCAAACGGGTATCCCTAATCCTCTGACTGCCAGAAGCTGGGACTGGATGACAGTTTGCCCTGTTCTGTTCATTCCTGCTGACTCTTCTGGCACCAAACACTATCAGAGACAGAATACTGGGCTAGATAAACAATTAGTCTGACCCAGTATGGCTCTTCTTTTGTTCTTTATCTTCCTGATACCGTAGAAAGGTTAATTAGTCTCCAATTACAAAAAGAAACCTTAGAAACTTTTAAAAAGACACTCCACATCTGTCCACCCACCTGCCTTCCACCAAACCATGCATGCTCATTCACCTCCATATGCCCCCCACCTTGCCAGGCCATCCTACAAGCCTGCCGCCCACTACCAGGTCAGCCCTGAGTGACAGACTGTCAGCCCACCCTCAGGCTGCCCACAGCCATCTGCTTCCAGGTCACCCCCCCATGATTTCTGGCCTGCTGCTAGGCGGCTCTCATCTGCCAGGCTGCCCCTGCGTTTCCACCTATCCCACGTATTCCCTCCCATCCACCACCAGGCCACACCTGCATGCCTGTCAACTGCCACACCGCCCCCACATGCCTGCACATCTGCCACCCACCCATCCCTGCCCATATACCCAACCATTACCCCCCACTGCCAAGCCACACCTGCATGTCCACCCACACACAAGTGGCCAGGCCATCCCACAGGCCAGCCCTATTTATCAGTTGTATTCTCACAAGATAGTCATTAACTAGTTCTGTAGGACACGAATACAATGGTCATTAACACAGTTCCCACACAAACAGCATGCTACTTAAATGACCCTAGCATGACAGATCTCACTGTATCTAGTGTTTGTAAGTCAAATTATACTCTAACATTTTGGATTGATATATCCTGAATTATGGGATACTTAAGGAATCTGAAAAGTGAGCACTTCAGATTCCTATGATCTTGATACAGGAGTCCTCAGCTGATATCTTGGAAATGTCATAGCAGATCTTGGAGATCTCAAAAGAGAAAGTACACCTGATCTCTGAAATCCATTCAGCCTTTGTACTCCTAGGACTCTCCAGGACTCTGATGTTTGCTAAATTTAAAGTCCCCTTAAGAAATTCCAACATCATAAACTGTGATTGTTCTCAGTTGCTGGGTGGCGCGTCTAAGGAACATGCTCTCCAAAGATGGTGGAACAAGGACTTGCAATTCCCCAAAAACTGTGAGCTCATGAATGTCAGGAGGTCTCCAAACACGTAGTAGTCTTATAGAGATTTAAGGATTCCTTAAAACACAGCACCCAGACAGTCTGAGATTCCCTAAACAATGAGTGCCTACGACTGCTGAGGACCTACAGATCTAATCTCTTAGAGCCCCTCAAAGCCACCTGTTAGGAAGCCAGAAGATACAGGAGAGCCAAGTCTAAAGACGAGTACCAGAAGCAGCACCACTCAAGGCTTCTGGGCTTTTATCAGAATTTAAAAACAAACAAACAAACAGAAGTTTGACTACAGAACCAAGTGTCCTATAAGCCCATTTGGATCAGATCCAGTTCAGACCCTGCACCGTGATCAGGTTCAAAAGCAAACCATTCACCATTCCTGGAGAGTCAAGAGCAGAAAGTGCAGCCCGCATTCCCCCAAACACACCCTGGATTCCCAGTGACTCAGTACACGGTCTGGGGGCTTCGCGGATCACTGTGTTCTAGCCACAGGGCATTTCTCAGCAGCCCCCAGAAGATACTGGAGGGGCTGTTCCCAGCCCCAGCAGAGCCTCCACTCATTCCTCTATTCCGATCAAGCCCGCTCACTAACTTTCCCGACTCACCACCCCATGGACCAGAAACTCAAAAAGTTTGCTTTTCGTAGCTTTGCGAGCCCCTCCTGTAACTTCGTCTGTAGCCATCGGGGTCTGCTCAGCCTCTCTCACTCTCTTCCTCTTTCTTTCCCTTTTCTGCCTCTTTCTCCAACTCTCCCCTCTGAGTCCTGCTGGGCTCTCACACTTCTAATAGAGCTGAGTGGGGAGGGGGCCCCTTCAGGGCTTTCCTGACGGCCCACTCACGCTAATCCTCAGCTGCTGCATTCCTCAACTGATAAGCCAGAAATAGTTTGTGCTGCCGGGTTCTGTGTGTTTACTCTGCAGGGACATAAAATCCAGCTTTTAAAACCTCTCTGTCCAAACAACAGAGATAAGCAGGAGGCAAATTGAAAACACGTCTGAGCTTTTTAGTAGCAGTGCTGCAACCTCTCCGCCTCAGCATGAGAGGATGGCAGATTCTGAGCAATGAGATGGGAGGGAGGCAGAGACAGGACTTGGGCAATGACATGAAACTCAGTGCCTCACAGAGAGATTTTCCCAGTTAGAAAATGCACCAGGCAAGCAGTGAGAAACAATGGCTTTCCCCTGCTCCCACTACTCCTCCTGCACTGCATTTCCAGGCCTTTCCCCCAGAGACCTGGCAGGCAGCACACACAAACATTCACTGGCAGCATTTCCAGCAAATGAGACTGAGAACTAAGCCCTTTGGACAAGAAAGAGAAATAGCAGGAGACAGAGCACTGGGAAAAGAGAGTGACAGTGTGTCTGTGAAAGAGAGAGAAAGAGATGGGAGGGGCGAAAGTGTGAGAACAGAAAGAGGACACAGAGAAGGGGAGTTTGTGAAAAAAGGAGTTAGTGTAGAATGGAGCTAGTGACTGGGGCGTGCTGCTGGATTTGCTACTCCCCTGCCATAATACTCCCATAACCTTGCAAGGTTCCATATGACAGTGACATACACCTCAAAGGTCATTGATAGACACAGACAATAACAAAGTGGGGGCCACTCAGCAGAAATATCTAGCCAGGTGTAACAAAAAGCCTAAAATATAGAATAAAGTATGTCTTCCCCATGAAATAAAATCTGCATCTCTATGGGGAACATGGAGTACACCTGATGCACCCAGTTCAGGGAGAGAGAAAGAAGAGATGGGTAAAGAGACACTTACTATGGATGTTACATACCTATACAGTGTTGTAGCCGTATCAGTCCCAGAATACCCAGAGGGACAGGTGGGTGAGGTAATATGGATTTTATAGCCCATTTCATACTGCAAATGACCTAAGACTTCACCCAGCAAATGAGTTAAATACTGGCAATGCAGTAACTGTAGACCAACATAGCAGCCATTCCGTGCTCAGCAGGGATGGCTCTTCCATAATGGCAGAATGGACAGTGGTGGCCTGGGGCAGCAATCTGCTGCTTACTGACAGCTTCTTCTGTATCTGCATCTTGCGAGCGGTTGACATTTCGCTGTTTGCCTACCACAGTAATACAGCAGATGTTGCCAGGCTACAAGAGGGGTTTATCCTATTCTTCTGCTGGAGATTCTTGTCTAGGATCTAGGAATTGTCTGGTCAGACTATGCACAAGGAAATGACCCGATCTCAAACAAATCACTGCCTATATCATTGTACTGAGAACCAAACCCATGGAGAATATACTGATTAAGGTGGAACTGAGCAGCAAATCATGGGCATCTCTGAAGTCATGTATCATCCCCCAAATCACCCAGACACTCACATACAGGGGAAACACGACCTTCTTAACCCTTCAGCATGGCTTTTACCCAAGCACTAGTGTCCAGGGAATCCCTGCAGGGATCCCAGAAATGTTAGGAAGGTAGAAGCTTCTGTCAATTTGCTCTCTCAGAATGAACCTGCCTAGCAGGCCAGCATGTCCTCATCCAGCAGATCACCCATTCCCAAGATTTTGTCTGTGGCTTGGACAAAACACACCTGTGATCTGGTTCCAGACTACTGTGTGTCTTCTCCATGTTTGGTGAGGCAGCATCTAGCTTGTATCTCTGCAGTCTCGTCTTTCTTTCAGGTCTCAAAAGCATACTGAAATGCATCCATCCTTTCTAGCCCTTTGTCCTGCTCTTAGCATAGCAAGCATTGCCAAATCTTCATCAGAAAAAACACCTATCACTGCTTGCTGCCATATTTGGGGAAAACACCAGTTTATGTGGTAATAGGATTGTTGAAACCTCTTTTTAGAAACCTGTTCATATTTCTAATGTGGATTACAATCAGTGCCCATTTTATTAGTTACTGTACCAATCATTAACACAGAGACGGTCTCCAAATCCAGACCAGATGCCTTCTTGGAAGATACATTAACCAAACACAAGTTATTGGGGCTCAATCAGGAGGTCAGATTAGATGATTTAACAGTACCTTTGGGCCTTAAACTCTATGAATCTATGAACAGTTTCTGCCTTAGAGAGTTCACAATATAAAACAGACACAAAAATCTCCTAATTCGTTCCAGTCTTCTATATGATTCTACTCTTCTAACAGTCTCTCCCTTATATAATCACAGATACATACACACAGATACACAGTTTACACAGACATACGCACAAATACACATGCAGATTCACTGGTTTAACACACACACAGTGGACAGTAAAACTGCTGTCACTCAGCCTCACAGAAAGACATAAGGTTGCAGTCACTGCTCTCCAGAATCAGCCTAGCTGATGTACGAAAAGCCATTTATTATCTAGCTCATCTATTTCAGGTGTTTATAGCGCACCCACAAGTTTATGGATACACCTTCACCCCAATTCCAAAGAAAGCAGAGACATATCCAAATCTATTTATCATAATTCCCCCCCTCCCACATCCCTACTCAGCCCCCCTCACTGTAGTGTTTAAGAAATGAATGTGTGGAAGGAGTGGCTTGTGGTATAGGACTACGCCTTGTCTCAGCCCGCCCGTATGTGGCTGCTGCAGCAGTCAAAACAGGAATCCCCCTTAATGTCCCCCCATCTCTCCTTCAGTCACTGAAGCACCAACAGCACCAAATGGCAACAGCTCTTCTCCCAGTGCAGGCAGAGATAGAGCAGAGAGCAGGAGCTGGTGGTCCCAAGGCTAGAGCACAAAGCAGCCTGGGCCCCTGACCTGTGCTGAGCCTGGAGCCTGGAAGTGCTGTGTACATTCCTTCCCAGCAGGACGCTGCCTGTGAGCACAGGGCTCCCTGGAGCAGAGAGCCAGCAGAGGAAGTGAGCATGCTCAGTGAGCAGCTCTCTCTGTGAAGGTCAGCCCATGGCCTAGCTGCAGGACTCCAAAGGCAGCAGCTGGAGGGAGGGAGGGAAGAAGGGAGAGGAAGATGGACTGGGAAAATTAACTCGTTCGGTCCCAGGAATACATGGCCTGTGCACCTATTCTCATTGGACACACACACACACACACACACCGGAGAATCCCCTGACCCCAGTTCCCACAGAGTGGGACCCGAAGGAGACGGTGTAGGGTCTCAGTGCTCAGGAACAAGGGAACATTAAGATAGAGACCTGGAGTGTTCTCATTGGAGGGCGCTGAGAGAGACGGAGAGAAACCTGCAGTATTCTGGGAAGGAGGAAGAAGACCTCCCAGCCTTATCTATGGAAGGGAGAGTAGGGAGACCCCCTCAGCATTCTGTAAAGGGTGGAGGGGTAAGACCCTACTCCCCAATGTTCTCTTTGGGATACACGAAGAGACTTGTCTTGCTGGTGGGACACACTGAGACCAAACAAATCTTGCACCACCTTGTTTTACTGTTATGTTTTACAAATTGCTTTTTGGCCCCATGTGAAAGCCTTTTAATAGTTTGAAGAGCAGTAACAGAGGCACCTCATTCCTTCCCCATCCTCTTCTCCTGGGCTCAGTCTTTCCTAGAGTAAGAGGTCCCCAGACCTGGGCCCCTCATCTGAAATATAGTATATTTAGAACTGAACTTGACAAATCCACTCACAAAAGTCTGAGCAACGCTCGCTACAGAATTTAAGCTTTCGTTAAAAAACAAAACAAAAAGTTAGCCCTTATGGTTGGGAAACAACTTTCCGGACATGACCACCATGCAATACTGTCCCTCTGAGTCTGCAGACAGGAACACAGGACATGCAGAATCAGATCACACTGGGGCACATTTAGTTCAATATTCTATTTCCACCCATAGCCAGTCTCAGAAGCTTCAAAGGAAGATATCCATTATGGGTTTTGGTTTTTTGCAGTTATGAAATAATCTCACAAATGAAATTTTTTCTTAATCCCATTTGTTTTTGGTTTATATATTATGCCCTGAAGCAGAAGGCATTATATCTCTATATACATTTTTACCCTATCTAATTTAACTGTGGATATTTTCATTCATTTTAGGAATCACCAAAAAAAAGATAAATTAAAAGAAAGTCAAACATTCAAAAGTTAGGGAATACCATAAGAATGACTATCCTGGGTCAGACCAATAATCCATTTAGCCCCATATCCTGTCTTCCAACAGTGGTGAATGGCAAGTGCTCCTGGGGAATGAACAGACAAGAAATTATTGAGTGATCCATCCCCTGTCATCCACTCCCGGCTTCTGGCACTCAGAAGCTAGAGTCATGGGGTCAGAGCATGGGGTTGCATCCCCGATCATCTTGGCTAATAGCCACTGACGGACCTATTGTCCATGAATATATCTAATTCTTTTTTGAACTCCATTAGAGTTTTGGCCTTCACAACATCCCCTGGAAACAAGTTCCACAGGTTGACTCTGCATTGTCTGAAGAAATACTATTAAACCTGCTGCCTATTAATTTCATTGGGTTACCCCTGGTTCTTGTGTTATGTAAAAGAGCAAATAACACTTCCTTATTCACTTTCTTCACACCATTTAATATTTTATAGACCTCATATCATATCCTTAGTTGTCCATTTTCCAAGTTGAAAAGTCCCAGTCTTCTAAATCTTTCCTCATATGGAAGCTGTTCCATACCCCTAATCATTTTTGTTGCCCTTCTCTGTACCTTTTCCAATTCTAATACATCTTTTTTTTAAGATGGGGTGACCATAATTGCATGCAGTATTCAAGTTGTGGGTATTCCAGGGATTTATATAGTGGCATATATATTTTTTCTATCTTCTTATCTATCCCTTTCCTAATGGTTGCTACCATTGTTAGCTTTTTTGACTGCCGCTGCACATTGAGCAGATGTTTTCAGAGAACTAACCACAATGACTCCAAGATCACTTTCTTGCTAATTTTGATTCCATCATTTTGTATGTATAGCTGGGATTGTGTTTTCCGATGTACATTAGTTTGCATTTATCAACACTGAATTTCATCAGCCATTTTACTGCCAGTCATTCAGTTTACTGAGATCCCTTTATAATTCTTCACAATCTGCTTTGGACATAACTATCTTGAATAATTTTCTGTCTGCATATTTTGCTCCTTCACTGTTTACCCCTTTTTCCAGATCATTTATGAATATGTTGAACAGTACTGGTCCCAGTACAGTTCCCTGGGGGACACCACTATATACCTCTCTCCATTCTGAAAACTGACCATTTATTGATTATCACCTTTGGTTACAGCAGGACAAGGCTGCTATCCCAGAAAGAAGGATAGGCTGCTAGGTCCAGGGTCATATACTGCATTGTTTCTGTGAGCTGAGCACACTGCATATACCACCGACTCCTTGCATTCTTCTAGTGTTCCCCCCTCAAAGATTCCCTTCCCATTCTCCTCTATTTCAGTACCCACCTCCCTCCTTCATGCCATGAGCATTGTGCCACCCCATCCCACCCATGCCTGGGGCTCTACATGCCCTCCCCTTTCCCCTCTCTGCCACAGGCCAGGGGCTCTGTGTCCCTCACATCCCTTCCCCATTATACCATTGTCCCCCAATCTCCCTCCACATACCAAGCAATCACTGTGCCCCCTTATTCCCTCTTCCCCCACCATTGCAGGGGCTCTGTGTGCCTTACATTACCCCACTCTGCCACCTGCCAGGGCTCTTTGCATCACACGTTTCCTTCTCCCAATACCACTATCCTCCCATGGCAGGGGCTGTGTGCCCCTTTATTCTGCTTTCTCCACTATGCCAGTGGCTCTGTGTACCTCATTCCACTATACCTCCAATACCAGCTCCTGTGTCCCCCCACCCCCCTACACAAACACACACACACACTCTTATCTCTTTTCTTTCTGCCTGGGAGAGAACTCATTCAGGGTGTCAATATTTTTCCACTGCATTGGGAGAATCAGCAAAACTGGGATATGGGGGGGTATTTTTATGCTGGAAGGTGTCAATGGCTGCCTTCAACCAGTTCTTTGATCTAAACAGTTTTGAAGCTGCTTGTAACCAGATCCCAGAGGCTCCATGTGCCCCCATTTTCCACTTTTCCAATGTTCACCAAAATCAATAAAGTTCTAGCCATTGATCCCTAGAATATTTCCTGAAATTTTGCAACTGATCAGATGCATTGTTCAAAAGTCAGTGCATTACAAACCAATAGAGAAATGCCATCAAGTTGAGTGTAAGTCCTCATTTCACCTGGCATGTTATTTTGCTGCTCCAAAATTTTCCTGAGGAATACAAGCGAGAGAAGAGAGACGGCTATTTTTTAACAGTTTGTACCTCAGCTAAATCTTCACTGAATTTCATGGAAGCAAGAAAGAGCAGTTCTCCAGCTAGAGGGCTTTCCCCTTGCCAGATCTCAAAAACCTGCTGCAAACAGTGGAAGTGTTCGTGTTTCTCAATAAAAGGTAACAAGAATTTTTTATAATAGAAAGTGTTAGGCATACTAAATATGGTGACTGCAGCCAGGACCCCCTGTAATGTCCCCTTCCTCTTCTTGCTCTGTTCATTATCTCAAATAGTTTCAACTACCATCTGTACACTAATACATCATAGAATTACCTCTTTGCACTTGCTCTGTCTCCCTCCTTCTGGTTCTGCACAATGCCCCCATCTCTCTGATGTCTCTTTCTGAGTGTCTCACCATCAGATTAAGTTTAATGTGGCCCAAAATGAACTCTGGTCTGTCCTCCAAACCCTCCCCACTACTCTAAATCTCCATTGACAATACCATCATTCTCCGTTACTCAGGCCCATAACCTGTAGGTCAGCTTTGGCTCTGGCTCTCCCTTGCCCAAACATCCGGGCTGCATCCTAATCTTGCCCCTCCTTCCTCTGTTTCCCTATTCCTGCACTGGACAGTCTCATTATCTCCTGTCTTGAAACTTTCTCACCAACCTCCCTTATACTCACATTATTTCCCAGCAGAATCAGGCACTCTCACTGTGTCACCTCCTCCACCACCTTTGGATTCATCCATTGCACCAAGTTCAAACCTCTTGTCTTTCACAGCTCTGTTCATCTCACCTCCCCTCTGTTCTGCCAGTGCTGCCAGCCTTATCCCTTTCTCCTCCAAATAGCTCTTCACTTTTTTCCACATTGCCCCTTATTCTTGGAATGCCTCTCCCTCTGCTAATCTGCAAGGCCACTACTCTGGCCACCTTCATATCTCTGATCAACCTTCTTTTACCACAGGGAATTAGCAAAGTAATTATGATTAGGTAGAACTGGGTAGCTGATACTTTACAATAAACTCTCCCTTCATGATGTGTGCCTTCTTAGACTTCAAGCTCTTCAGGGTAGAGACTTTTTCTCCTTGAACCAGCAGATTTGGGGTACTGCTGTGAAATACAGACAGTCGCAATACACATATTCAGTTCCTATGACCCTCATACAAACACATAACCTCGACCTAACCCAGATTAAAATATTTTACTAAATATACTTGTACTGTAAACATAGTTACTACCTAAAAATCAAAGGTAATAGTTACGATCAGAGCAGCACAAGTATTCAATAAATATATCTGGTCTGTATTTGGGAAAAAAAGGATGATATAGTCATGTCATATGGTGATGATACACTTTCTATTCCAATAGTATCTCAGGAGGATGTTAAACAGCAACTATTGAAATTAGAGATTTTAAAAATCAGCAGGTCCAGATAACTTGCAACCATGAGTTTCAAAAGAACTGGATGAGGGCATGCTGGACCATTAATATTGATTTTCAATAAATCTTGGAACACTGGAGAAGTTCTAGAAGACTGGAAGAAAGCTAATGTTCTATCAATATTTTAAAAGTGTAAACAAGATGACCCAGGTAATTATAGGTCTGTCACTCGGACACTGATCTCAGGCAACATAATGGAGTAGCTAATATGACACTCAGCTCAATTCAAAACTAAAGGAGGGTAATATAATCAGTGCCAATCAACATGGGTTCATGGGAAAATAGATCCTGTCAAACTAACCTGATATCTTTTTTAATTAGATTACAAGTTTGATAAAGACAAGTGTGTTTCTAGTGAAGTCCTGCATGGATTCATTCTTGGTCCTATGCTATTTAAGATTTTTATCAATGACCTGATAGAAAACAAAATCACCACCGATAAAAGTGCACAGATGACACAAAAACTGGGGGAGTGGTAAATAACAAAGAGGATAGGTCACTGATACAGAGCGATCTGGATTTCTTGCTAAGCTGGGTATAAGCAAGCAATATGCATTTTAATACAGCTAAACACAAATGTATACATCTAGGAACAAAGAATGTAGGCCAAACTTACAAGATCATAGAATCACAGGGTTAGAAGGGACCGTAAGGGTCATCTAGTCTACCCCGCTGCCAAGAGGCAGGATTTGTTGTGTCTAAAACACCCGAGACAGATGGCTATCTTGCCTCCTGACAACCTCCAGTGAAAGAGCTTCCACAACCTCCCTCAGCAGTATGTTCCACTGTCCTATGTTCTTACAGTTAGGAAGTTTTTCCTGAGATTTAATCTAAATCTGCTATGCTGTTGTTTGAACCCATTGCCTCATTTCCTGCCCTCTGTGGCAAGACAGAACAACTTTTCTCCATCTTTTTTATGTCAGTCTTTCAAGAATTTGAAGACAGCTATCATATTCCCCCTTAATCTCCTCTTTTCCAAATTAAATCTACCCAGTTCCTTCAGCCTTTGCTCATATGGCTTGCATTCCATTCCTTTGATCATCTTTAACACATGCCTCTGGATCCTCTCCAGTTTCTCTATATTTTTTCTATGCATTGGTGACCAAAACTAGACACCGTACTTCAGCTGAGGCCTAACCAGTTGAGTAGTACTATAATCTCCTGTGATTTGCATGCTATGTCTCTGTTAATGCAACATAAAATTGCATTTGGTTTTTTTGCAACAGCATCATATTGCTGACTCATGCTGAGGTTGTGATCCACCACAACTCCCAGATCCTTCTCAGCAGTGCTGCTGCCAAGCCAGATATCCCTCATTCTATAATTGTGCATTTGATTTTTCTTCCCTAAGTGTACCACCATATATTTGTCTTTCATAGAATCATAGAATATTAGAGTTGGAAGGGACCTCAGGAGGTCATCTAGTCCAACCCCCAGCCCAAAGCAGGACTATCCACAGCTAAATCATCCCGGCGAGGGTTTTGTCAAGCATCAGCTTAAAAACCTCTAAAGATGGAGATGTCACCACCTCCCTAGGTAATCCATTCCAATGCTTCACCACTCTCCTAGTGAAAAACTTTTTCCTAATGTCCAACTTAGACCTCCCCCACTACAACTTGAGATTGTTGCTCCTTGTTCTGTCATCTGCCACCACTGAAAACAGCCTAACTCCATCCTCCCTGGAACCCTCTTTCAGGTAGTTAAAGGCTGCTATCAAATCCCCCCTCATTCTTCTCTTCTGCAGACTAAACAGGCCTAGTTCTTTCAGCCTGTCCTCATAAGTCTTGTGCTCCAGCCCCCTCATCATTTTTGTTGCCCTCCGCTGGACTCTTTCCAACTTGTCCACATCCTTTTTGTAGTGGGGGGCCCAAAACAGGACACAATACTCCAAATGTGGCCTCACCAATGCCAAAAAGAGGGGAATAATCACCTCTCGCGAACTGCTGGCAATGCTCTTACTAATGCAGCCCAATATGCCATTAGCCTTCTTGGCAACCAGGGCTCACTGCTGACTCATATCCAGCTTCTTATCCACTGTAACCCCCAGATCCTTTTCTGCAGAACTGCTGCCTAGTTCGTCGGTCCCCAGTCTGTAGCTGTGCATGGGATTCTTCCATCCTAAGTGCAGGACTCTGCACTTGCCCTTGTTGAACCTCATCAGATTTCTTTTGGCCCAATCCTCCAATTGGTTTAGGTCCTTCTGTATCCTATCCCTCCCTTCCTTGGTATCTACCACTCTCCTTAGCTTAGTGTCATCTGCAAACTTGCTGAGGGTGCAATCTACCCCCTCTTCCAGATTATTAATGAAGATGTTGAACAAAACCGGCCCCAGGACCACTTGTGACCGGCTGCCAGCTAGACATGGAGCCATTGATCACTACTCGTTGAGCCCTTTGCTCTAGTCACTTCTCTATCCATTCATCCATTCCATACTTTTTTGACTTGCTGATAAGAATACTGTGGGAGACCGTATCAAAAGCTTTGCTGAAGCTTTCCACCGCTTTCCTCTCATCCACAGAACCAGTCACCTCTTCATAGAAGGCAATCAGGTTGGTCAGGCATGATTTTCCCTTGGTGAATCCATGTTGACTGCTCTTTTAAGTGCCTTAAAATGGATTCCTTGAGGACCTGCTCCATGATTTTTCCAGGGATTGAGGTGAGGCTGACTGGCCTATAGTTCCCTGGATCCTCTTTCTTCCCTTTCTTGAAGATGGGCAACATATTTGCTTTTTTCCAGTCATTAGGGACCTCCCCCAGTTGCCACGAGCTTTCAAAGATAATAGCCAATGGCTCTGAAATCACATCAGCTAACTCCCTCAGCACCCTCGGGTTCATTGCATCTGGCCCCATGGACTTGTGTATGTCCAATCTTTCTAAATAGTCCTGGACCTTTTCCTTCAGCACTGTGGGATGTTCACCTCCTCCCCATTCTGTGCCGCCCAGTGCAGTAGTCTGGGAGCTGACGTTGTCTGTGAAGACAGAGGCAAAATTTTGAATTTTTGTTGAATTTCACTTTGTTATTTATAGCCCAGTTCTCCAATTTATTCAGATGCCTCTGAATTTTAGCTCTACCCTCCAAAGTGTTGGCACACACCCCCAAGTTTGTGTCAACAGCCAACGTACATCCAGGAAATGGAACCTCTGATCCTCATTGATGGCATGAGACTTAGGAAAAATAATACAAGTAGGTGTACAGTCTGATTCAGGTGGAAGTCTGAGATTACCCTGGGGATGAATTTACAGTGCAGTCTCTTCTGGAATACGTATGTATGATGGATTGGCCCCAAGTTCACCTACCCTTCCGGCCAAAGTGATAGCAACCAAAAGTGACCTTCACAGACAAATGGGAAAGTGAGCATGTTACTGGTAGTTTATTTAGCACAGAAAGGACTACGTTGAGATCCCATGTTGGAACAGGTCTGGCTATTGAAGGGAAGGGTCTGAGCAACCATTTCAGAAATTACATGGTCATTGGATGTGTGACGCTGGAGTAGTCATCATAGGAGGGTAGCAGGTTCTGATCACTACCAAATGAACCTTAGGAGCTAAGGGAAACACCTGAGGTTTCAAAGAGAGTAGATAGTCTTAAATAGTGGGAATGTCTGCTTACTCTGCAGACACTTGGTGACACTGAATCTGCACAGAGAATCTTTTCACTTAGTAACACCCTCTGGTAGGATTTTTTCCTGCTGCTGTTAAGGATGAATTTAACAGCTGCTGGATGTTTCTCCAGTAAGTTCATCCATCCAAATACTAGGCTGTCAGGTGAAGTGACTCCAGATTCAGATGCCTGATCTTTCCGTTGTGCTGCATGATGTGGTCTGGAAATGGTTCGATGTTAATCAATGAACAGGATGACAGTCAGAGAAGACAGCAACCAGAATTGTCCTGGCCATCTGGGAGCAATGAAGATGATCAGTGCTTTGTCTTGATGGATTTTCCTGAGAACTCAAGGTAAGAGTGGGAGTGGGCGGGGATAGCCAATTCAGAACCGTCAAACCTGTGAGGCAGAACTTGCCATAGTCTGTGTCCATAAGAGGTCCTGGGAATTGGAGGGCAGGTTGTTTACAGCTGCTGCTGGCTGGCAGCCTGCAGCTGTTAACTGTGTGGTAACTTTACTGGCCTAGGTTCTAGACCCATGGGACCTTACATGAAGGCAGACTGAAAATGACAAATTTTATAAGGACATGTACACAAAGGCTAGAAGTCTAATTACTAAGATGGGTGAACGTGCATGCCTGCTATTAAATGAGAATATTGTTGTAATAGGTATCACAGAAACTTGATGTAATGATGATAATCAATGGGCTACAAAATATATAGGAATGACAGAGTAGGTTGTGCTAGTGGGGGGTAGCACTATATGGGAAAGAAAGCATAGGGTCGAAGAAAAAATCTTAAATGAATCAAACTGTGCCATAGAATCTCTATTGATAGTAATTCCATGCTTGAATAACAAGAATATAGCAGTGGGAATATACTACAAACCACCTCACCGGGATGGTGACTGTGAAATACTCTGGGAGATTAGAAAGGCTATAAAAATAGAAAACTCAGTAATAATGGGGGATTTCAACTATCCCCATATTGACTGGGTACATATCACTTCAGAACAGGATGCAGACAATGTTTCTTGACACCATAAATGACTGCTTCTTGGAGCAGCTAGTCCTGGAACACACAAAAGGAGAGGCAGTTCCTGATTTAGTCCTAAGTTGAGCACAGGACATGGTCCAGGAGGTGAACAGGTGAACTTGGCAACAGAGACCATAATATAACATCCTTATTGGGGAGAAGCACCAAAGAAGCCCACCACAGGAGCATTTAACTTCAGAAAGGGGAACTACATAAAAATGATGAAGTTAGTTAAATGGAATTTAAAAGGTACAGTCACAAAAGTGAAATGCCTCCAAGCTACATGGAAACTTCAAAAACACCATAATAAGAGGCTCAGGGCTGTTTCACTGCTGTGTAGACATACCTTTAGAGGCTTGAGAAACCTATACAGCACTGAAACAGGCCCACAGCCCAGCCCCATGAGCCCAAGCTGGCTGACACAGGCCAGTTGCGGGTTTTGCTTTGCTGTGTAGACATACTCTTACAGGCTGGTAAACATAACTTCAGTACCAGGCAAACTGATTGAAAGTGTAGTAAAGAAAAGAATTATTAGACAAATAGATGAACATGATTTGTTGGAGAAGAGTCAACATGGCTGTTGTAAAGGGAAACCATGCTTCACCAGTCTGGGCAACAAAATGGCAGATGAAATTTAGTGTCGATAAATGCAGAACAATGCACATTGGAAAACGTACTTCCAACTATACATACAAAATGATGGGATCTAATTTAGCTGTTACTACTCAAAAAAGAGATCTTGGAGTCATTGCAGAATGTTCTCTGAACACATCTGCTCAATGTACAGCAGCAGTCAAAAAAGCTAAACACTGTTAGGAACCATTCGGAAAAGGATAGATAATAAGACAGTATCTATCGTAATGCCACTATATAAATCCATGGTACACCCACAACCTGAAAGTTGCATGCAGTTCTGATCACCCCATCTCAAAAATGATGTATTAGAATTGGAAAAGGTGCAGAGAAGCGCAACAAAAATAACTAAGGGAATGAAATAGCTTTTGTATCAGGAGAGATTAAAAAGACTGGGACTATTCAGCTTGGAAAAGGGATGACTGAGAGGAGCTAGGATAAAAGTCTATAAAATTATGACTGGTGTGGATAAAGTGAATAAGGAAGTGTTATTCACTCCTCCACATAACACAAGAACCCAATGAAATTAATAAGCAGCAGGTTTAAAACAAACAAAGTGACGTATTTCTTCACACAGTGCACAGTCAATCTGTGGAACTCTTTGCCGGGGACATTGTGAAGGCTAAAATTATAACAGCATTCAAAAAGAGAACTAGATAAGTTCATGGAAAATAGGTCCATCAGTGGTTATTAGCCAGGATGGTCAGGGACACAATCTCATGCTTTGGGTGTCCCTAGCCTCTGACTGCAAGTAGCTGGGAGTGGACAACAGGGGATGGATCACTCAATGATTCCCCATTCTGTTCATTCCCTTTGAAGTACCTGGCATTGGTCACTGTTGGGCTAGATGGATCTTTGATCTGACCCAGTATGGCTGTTCTCATAGACTTTCAGGTCAGAAGGAACCATCATGATCATCTAATCTGGCCTCCTGCATATTGCAGGCCACATTAACTCACCCATCCACTACTATAATAGACCTCTAGCCTCTGGCTGAGTTATTGAAATCCTCAAATCATGATTTAAAGACTTCAAGTTATAGAGAATCCACCATTGACGCTAGTTTAAGTGACCCATGCCCCATGCTGCAGAAGAAGGGGAAAAAAATCCCAGGGTCTCTGCCAATTTGACCTGGGGGAAAATTCCTTCCCAACTACAAATATGGCAAACAGTTAGACCCTGCATATGTGGGCAAGACCCACCAGGCAGATACCTGGGAAAGAATTATCTGTAGTAACTCAGGGCCCTCCCCATCTAGTGTCCCATCCCCAGCCACTGGAGATATTTGTTGCTAGCAGTCACAGGTCGGTTACATGCCATTGTAGGCAGTCTCATCATACCATCCCCTCCATAAGCTTATTAAGTTTGGTCTTGAAGCCAGTTAGGGTTTTTGCACCCCTTGCACCACTTGGAAGGCTGGTCCAGAACTTCACTCTTCTTGATGGTTAGAAACCTTCATCTAATTTCAAGCCTAAATTTGTTGATGGCCAGTTTATATCCATTTGTTCTTGTGTCCACATTGACGCTGAACTTAATTCCTCTCCCTCCCTGATATTTATCCCTCTGATGTATTTATTGACAGCAATCATATCTCTCTTCAGCCTTCTTTTCGTTAGGCTAAACAAGCCACGCTCTTTTAGTCTCCTCTCGTAAGGCAAGTTTTCCATTAATCGGATCATCCTAATAACCCTTCTCGCCCCCTGTTCCAGTCTGAATTCATATTTATTAAACACGGGACACCAGAACTGCATACAGTGTTCCAGATGAGGTCTCACCAGTGCCTTATATAATGGGGCTAACACTTCCCTATTTCTATTGGAAATACCTTGCCTCATGCATCCTAGGACTGCATTAGCTTTTTTCACAGCCGCATCACATTGGCGGCTCAGTCATCCTGTGATCAACCAATACACCCACATCTTTCTCCTCCTCTGTTACTTCCAACAGATATATCCCCAGCTTATAGCAAAAAATTCTTGCTGTTAGTCCCTAAACGTATAACTTTGCACTATTAAATTTCATACCATTTATATTACCCCAGTTTATAAACTCATCCAGATGTTCTTGTATGATATTCCAATCCTCCTCTGTACTGGCAATATCTCCCAACTTTGTGTCATCTGCAATTTTATTAGCACACTCCCACTTTTTGTGCCAAGATCAATAATAAAAATGTTAAATAAGATTAGTCCCAAGAACAATCCCCGAGAAACTTCACTAGAAACCTTCCTGCAGCCTGACAGTTCATCTTATGTTCAGTCAAGAATAGGAAAAGTTGATTCTTCTCTGAAATGACACATTATATTGTTAAGTAATCTCTTTGTTCTTGTTAACACCAATGCATTTGGTATTAACTGCACAGAGTAAGGAAGAGTAGTATGTACAAACTCACAAAAGTTAATGTGTTGGTAACCTGTAGGTTCTTATTATTATAAGTAGCAAGTACTTGGTAATGTTCTATATTATTTATGCTCCTGATACACTTTTTGGGTTTTCCCTTATAAAGTTCTAAAAATTTTAAATGATCCCATTCGTATTGATTTGCCTTTGCCTCTCTTCACAGTTAGCACGGTCTAACTTAGCCAGGTCACTCCAGAACAGCAGCGTATCATGACTGGACCTCATGTTTTCACAGTTTTGCAAACAGACATGCATTAAGAGGCTGAGTCTTGGTGTAGTTCACAATAGATGAGACCTGTTGCAAGACTTCACCTAGCTCTTGACTCAAAGCTTTATATAACAGTTGCTTTCTGTGAATCATGCAGTGAGTCTATACAGAAGACAGAGCAACTTTTTTTACCAAGACATACAGACCTGCCTTGTGGCCTGGCATAGATGAAGCTCTATCTGTGCAAAAGCCCACCATGCAATCACACGGGATATTTTTGTCTTCCATGTAGCACATCGAACATTCCTTGTACCATCTCATGTCCAGGACGAGGGAGACAGAACAGAATGTCTTTGAGAACTGCATGCTCCCATACATATTGCACAAAAGCCAAGAAATGTTTATCACGACCCTACGTGCTCACATTAACTTGAAGAGCCAAAGCATCTGTGTTTTTCAGAAGCTCCAACAGCATGTTTTCCTGATCTGCTACTATTGCCTCAATCCTTCACTTCACTGTGTTGTTGGAGATTGTTATGGCTTTGAGTTTCTATGCCTCTGTTTCCACACACATTACCTTCAACATATTGTTGCAGCAGGCAAAATCAAAAGTCTGTGCAATTGATGTGAGACTTCTTGGCCTGAGTGATGCAGTAACTTACCTCAAATGATGCCTTTTGAGCTTGGTCAGAGATGGAAATGGCTCTCTTGAATTACACTTGTTGAAGCAAAAATTCTTCTTTCAGGCACTGGAAAAATTACCTTGTTTTTTGTTCCTTGTGAAGAGTTTCCAAGTGCCATTTAAGTTTACAAGGCTTCGTTACAAAAACCTGGTGAAGCCATACTCAAGAAAAGCATCATGATACTGCAAATGCATTTCCTGCACTCTTGCTTTTCATTCATAACTACATTACTAGACTCACTGCTCATGGTTGCACCGGATGCTCTGCATAAAAATTAGTCCATTGTGCCTCTTCTACCACAAATCAGAATGAGAAATTCACTGTTAAGCAAATGAAACCAGGAGTCAGGAAGGTCATGTGTGGTAATACTAAAGGCAACACAGAGTCAGTAGCTTACATTGATTCTTCATTGAGTGCCAACAGGGTGCTCAGGATGGAATAGATGATGATATGGGCCCCCACAAGCCACTGCAGATTCCCATCTCAGAAAATGCTAGCACAGGTTCCTGCCAGCTCAAGCAAAGAGGATGCTTTCTTGACAAGGCTTTTGCCCCAGATGATAAGGATCTTCTGGGTTCAAGTCTCAGCTGGATCCTTGCACAGCTGGATGGTGTGTATAGTGCAAATGGCAAAATTGCCTCCACATAGTCATGCAAAGGCTGCCATTTTGTAGAGCCAAATGGCTGCCTGCTAGCAGTGTGACATAACACGTCCAGTCCATGTAAGATCACGCTGGCGGGGGGGAGAGTCTCTCCAGCCCAGATCCAACAGGGGCCTCATAGCCTGTTCCATGAGGTGTTTCTTAAGTCTGAACTCCTAGGCTTGATGGGTTCAGGTCAGAAAGAAATGACAGATACTACACTTAGCAGAGATATGACCTTCTCTCAAGATAGTAAAGGCACCTGCAGTGCTCTTTGTTGACTGGGAAGGAACAGGGACAGGCAGTTCTTGAAGCCCAGTATCCTGGGCATAATTGGAATCCCATACCAGGAAAGTGGGGAGGGACTCCCAAGGTGCATCCCTGAAATCTAACCATTTAATAAACTAAATTTACAAAACTCACTAAGAAATGTTATATACAATATTTAGTTTATAATATTTACAGGTTTTATATAGGTGAATCAGCTCCAGGGACACAGAAGGGTTGGACCATCTGGCAGTAAAAAGGAATTGGAGAGGCAGTCAGTCCACATCCCCTATTATATTTTCAGATCAGAGCACATGGAGGGAAAGAGCACAGACACAGACCAAAGGACACTACCAGCAAGAATGTTCTGGTCTCAGGAGGATGGAGTGCATGTGTACACCACAGAGACATACAGAGAGGGACCAGCATTCAAAGAAGAAGCAGGGATTCTGAACAAGTTTTTTTTTGTTTTTTTTTGGGGGGGGGGCGGAGAATAATCAGCTGAATAGGAGTTCACAATGCAAAGCTGTGACCAAAAGAGCAATTGCAATCCTTAGATGCATAAACAGATATCTCAAGTAGGAATAGAGAGGTTATTTTACCTGTGTATTTGGCACTGATGTAAATGCTGCTGGGATATTATGTCCAATTCTGGTGTCCACAACTCAAGAAGGATGTTGATAAATTGTGGAGTGTTCAGAGAAAAACCAAGAGGATGATTAAAGGATTACAAAACATGCCTTAAAGTGATAAGCTAAATAGATTGAGTTTCTTGAGTCTAACAAAGAGAAGGTTAAAAGGTGACTTGATCACAGTCTTTAAGCACCTACATGGGGAACAAATATTTGACAATGGGCTCTAGTAAGGAAAGGTCTAACATGATCCTTTGAGACTAGAAATAGGGCATATGTTTTTAACACTGAACGTAATTAACTGAAAGAACAATTTACCAAGTGTTGTGGTGGATTCTCCATCACTGGCATACCACAGCCTTGGGAAAGGCACGTCTTCTTGGGCAGCAGCTTCCCCCTAACTGAGCTGCTAGGCCAACCTTTTCTACTTCCCCTTCCTGTTTTAGCCCTATCCCTCTGCTCCTGGGGTCTGTGGCCTGTAGTGTCCTGATCCGCCCAGCAGGGGCGTTGCAGCCCTTCCTTAGGCCCAGGCTCCACTTATACTTAAATCTATGCCTTTTTTATTAATAAACTTGCTTTACTTTTACTATAAACCAATACAGTGCTGTGACTGAAGTAAAAGTTTGTCAAACTCCAGTTAAATTAATGAGCTGCTATTTTCTGTCTCTTTAAAGGAGCAGAAAACGTAATAACTTCTTTGAGTGTTCCAGTAGAGGGAAGACAGTTTTGGGGGGAAATTTGAGGCTGAGGGCGGGAGGGTTGAGGACCCTTGCAAGGAGTAACCAAGGCTGGTAGAAGCCAGGGTGAGGCTACTGTGCTGTGAGAATGCTACTCGTGTCTGGGCTCTGAATCAAAGCTGCACAGCCCAGAAGCACCCCAGGATTACAGGGCAAATGGTGACAACCCCTTACTGGTCTGGACTAAACCCAAATCATCACAACAGTAAAAAGCAGGATCAATCCTAGGCATTTGGCTGCCCAGGGCAGAAAACATTTCTGGACCCCAGAATGGGCCAGGCCCTGGCAAAGAGCAGGTGAGCACTATTCCTGTCTCCCTAGTGGGTCCATATTACATCATATTGCGATGTGAACAGAACTGGCAAATTTATTTTCTGATTATTTGTTAAAAAAATCACACGCAAATGCAGTGGTCCCAAAAGATGGAAGAAAAAAATATATATAGTGATACCAAATGCCAGCTTGATCCAATCCACCCTGGATCTACTGCTTATCATGGAGCCCAGGGTATATCTACACTGCATAACCCCAGTTACTGCCACCAGGGTTAGCCTAGCATCTATGTGAGCATCTCCACAGCAAAGTCTGAACCCACCCTCATGATTTATGCACTCATCCATGTGTGTCTGGGGGCCTATCCCATGGTTCTTTATGCTGAAACACTCTAGAATTCTTTCCTAGTCAACTATGTCAACTGCAGGAGAACTTTTCTGTCCTTCAGGGCGACTTGTACTAAGGGTATTGAAGGACTATGAGCACTCAAGTGATTTAGGCTTGCACCCTCACTATGAACTGGGCAAGTTCCAGCCTGAGTTAAAGAGAAGCCTTAACCCACACCTTCAGACAGGTCAAGTAGTGTGCCCTTAAAGCACCTCCAAACCCATTCCAGAAGTTTCTCTGTGTGGATGTTATGGAGATTAAGGCTAAAACCTGGGTAAACCCATGTTACCTGTACAGTATAGACATATTCTGAGAATGGAAAAACAAGGAAATTTGGAGAAGGTGATCATGACCTATTTGAACTCAGCATAGCAAGGAACAGGGGATTCACAGAATGCAGTGGATTTCAGACAAACCAATTTTGTTTAATTAAAAAAAAAATCTAAGGCCTTACCCTGGTCTCTCTGAAATCAATGGGAGTCTCAAATCCGTGGGAACAGAATCAGATCCCTAGTGAGAAAAGTCTGATTGGAAGAAGTATTAACATGCATCAGTATGGAAGAAGTGAGAAACAGTCATGGGAAGCACTCGTGAGGAAGCACTAGAAGACTGGAGAAAAGCACATCTTCAAATAAAAAGAGGAGAGAAATCTTGGCAATAACTGTCTGATAAATGCACCTTCTATGTCTTATCCCTTGTAAAATGGAACAAATATTAAGGAGGGGAAAAAATCACAACAGATCTAGAACATAATGTAATCGTGAGCAATAAGCAATATTGGGGATCAGAAAGAACAAGTTTTATCAGACAATCTTTAATGGCTTTTTTAAAAAAATGCTTTATTTTGCAGTGTAAGTACAACAATTACAAAGAGGATGAAAGAAAATAAATGGCAAAGAGACAAGTTCAAACAATGTATAAGGCTGTAAGAAAATTGTGAATTTTTCATTCAAATTTGTCCCAGTTTGTTAGCTGCGATTTTCCAGTAGTCAGTTCAAAGTACTACAGACAAACACAATGGATTCAGAGCATTTATTTGAAAATGGAAATGAAAAACACAAATAAAATATGCAAATAGATTACTAGAGCATTTGTGTAATTCAAGAAAATTCCTGTTTATTGCTGTTTGGCAAGGCTTAATTTGAAATAAACCACAGTAGACACATTGAGGACCTTCAGGACAGAGTTGGGGGGGAAGATTGGGGAAAGAGCATGAAGCACTTAAATTCTTGTTTTGTAAGTGACTAGATGTTGAGATGGCATCAGAGTCCTGTACCCTCCAAAAGGAGTTGGATATTCTCCTCCAATCCCCAGGATGGGGTGGGAGAGGAGATGAGCCCCGGCTCAGAGACAACTGAAGGCACTGTGGGGGACCAGCATCGCTTGGGCTCTCCTATCTCAGTCCCATGCTCCAAGGGAGGCACAACTCCTAATCCCCACTCAGCTCGATTCACCAGGGCTTCCCCAAGCTTGTCCCCCAACGTGGCTGGACAGCCACAGAAGGTGAAATCTTCAAAGTCACATAGGAGCCAATGCTGCTCAGCAGGCCCAGTCTATACCACCTGGCAGAGGCAGAACTGCACCTGGGTGAAATGTGAGTCCAGCATCAGCAGGATCAAGGGCAGGCGGCAGTGGTCAGCATAGAGTCAGGACAACAAATGGGATAAATCACCTGGGGAAGCCTGCCGCTGGCCACACAAATCCCCATTCCTGGCAATCTCTTCATCCAACTGTGCCACTGCCCCCACCATGTGCACCAGGTTGCAATGCCACTCACTCAAATTTGGCCCAGCCAGGGCAGCGGGCCAAACCTGAGTGACTGGTGTTGCAAAAACATTGCAGTGTGTGTTGAAAGTCAAGGTTTGTACAACAAAACCATGGCCTGCCATTTTCTCACAGTTTTAACAATCATTAATTTCACCAAACGAGGTCTGGGACAAACATCAATGACACTTTGGAAATTAGTGGCCATTGGGATGGCCATTAGTGACCCATGTAATTTAAATACATTTTAGTCAAACATTTGATACAGTGCCTCATAAATTCTGAACATGAAGTCAATTATGGGATGTAATGCTATCTGGTGAAGTGAAAACTAACTGAAGGTCTGTAATCAAAAGGCAATGTATGAAGTTGGGGATGAGTGTCTGATAGGGTCTGTGGGGATGGGTTTTACCCCAGGCTTATTTGCCATCTTCTTTAATGATCTGAAAGATGGGAATAAATGGCATGTTAATTAAATCCTCAAATTATACTAATTTGGGAAGGGTCACATAGCAAGTGAGGACAGAGAAATAAACCAAAGGGGCCTGAACAGATAAACACAGGAGTAAGGTTGTAAAACACACAGGTTCTCAATGGGAAATACAAACCTGTGAAGCAAGAATAGCTGAAAGAGACCAGAGGAGGAAGTGGACAGTGAACTGGCCAGGAGACTTCAATGTGCTGTGTTTGCAGGAAAGGCCAGTGACTACAGGAGGGGTTTTGGACTGTATACACAAATATACCATGTCAGGGGGCTGGGAGGCAACAGTGCAAATGAACCCAGAATAACAGATCTAAATCAGTGGGACACAAATGATGGCATAAGTTACAGTATGGGTGCATAAGGATCACACAATGTGTGTAAGGGGGAAAAATAGTATAGGTTGCATCAGCTGAGAGGGTTAGTGGGGAATGTAGCAGGAAAGCCCAGAAGGTGTAGGTAGGGAGAAAGGAAGTGTGTGAGGGTGTGAGTGGAATGTGTTGCATCTTACACCCTACTACGAGTGACATTTTTACTATTTTTATTTATTACTGATATTGCAGTAGTGCCTACAGACCTCAGCCATGGATCAGCTGCTCACTGTGCTAGGTGCTGTACAGATACATAGCACAAAGATGATCCTTTCTCTGTAGAGCTTACAGTCTAAGAGCTTGTTTACACTGCAAATAAAAAGGGGGGTGTTCTTTACTTCGTTTAGCTGACCCAATTTACCTCCTTCAGGTTAAAACAGCAGCGAAAACTCAGCAACTCAGTTTTAACTTCAGTTAGCAGCATGAGTTCAACTCCAGGCTGCTTTACAGGCTTTAACTCATGCTGTTAAACCGAATTAAAAGCAGAGTTTCTATATCTTCATTAGTATTTTAACCTGAGCTAGCTAACCCAAATAAAAGACACACTTTTCTGGGAGTGTAAACACACCCTAAGACAAGAGACAACAGGCGTATAAACAGATGGGAGCACAAGGCAACAATGGGCAACATCAATCAGCATGATGGGCAGCTGCCTAACCACACCTGTCATAAGGGTATTGGACACCCACTGAATGCCAAATCACAGCAATTTAAACAATTTTACCCCTTACACCTGTTTTCTGACCTGCTTACATCCAATGTGTAACTTGAAACCAAAGGAACAATATCCTCATGAGTAGGGCCCTACTCATTTCATGGCTGCGAAAAACTCATCATAGACCATGAAACTGGCCCTGCCCTGTGAAATCTGATGTCCCCCATGCTGCCAGTTCCTTCCGGGACGGGGCACTCCCAGCAGCATGGGGGGAGATCAGCTGGGCTATGACGGCAGCACAGAAGTGACGGTGGCAATCCTGCCACCCCCCATAGCCCCATTTTAGGTCAGGACCGCTAGTTACAACACCCTGAAATTTCAGATGAAAACGTATGAAATCATTAAATTGACACATTTTCAAATCCTATGGCTATAAAATTGACTGGAATGGACCACAAATTTGGTAGGTAACAAATGCAGTCAGCATGCTTAATTCCTCAAAGAGGTTCCTCAGTTCCCACATGCCATATCCAAATTGTCTCCATGATATGGGAATATTAACGCTAGTTATAAATGTAGTTATTAATAAGGCATGACAGTCTCCTCCAGAGTTACATAAAGGAAATCTCTCCAACACTAAGGACTTGACTAAGCTTTAGAAGTGCTGGTGTGGGGTTTCTTCTCTCCCTACATCTGTGGGAGTAGTGTACTCAAGGGGGCAAGTCATCTGCAGGGAAAGGCAGTGCCACTAGCCTCCTCCAGGGAAAGGAGAGCAGATTTAGTCAGGACTTCTCAGGAGCCTTGCTGGCTGCATAGTGCTGGGTAGATTCACACTCCAGCTTGTTCCAGTCTAATTGTTCATGTGGACAAGCCCACTGTGTTAATGAAAGTTTTTGCCATTTAATTTCCTAGTGTTTTGAGCAGACAGAGAAATGTTGTTAGTAGGGGTTAGTCATTTAGGCAGTTGTAATTATCATGTAGATGGACAGTTCAGATGCTACTGTGGCCAGGTAATGATAATTATACCTGTCTCTTACACAGCACTTTCCATTAGTAGATCTCAAGGAAGAAAACATCATTATCCCCTTTATACAGATGAAGAAACTGAGGCACCGAGAGGTGAAAATTACTTGGCGAAGTCTTCTCACAGGCCAGTAGCAGAGCCAGGAATAGAGCCCAGTTCTTCCAAATCCCAGTCCACGGTTCTCTCCATTAGCCCAGATGGTGGCTAAACCCCCCCAACATTTTGTTATAGTAACATGGAAATAATGGTCATGCTTTGAAATGTCTGGAATGTGTAACTCCTAACAAGAACAGTGAGAAAAATCTCAGAGATGGCCTATGTTCCAAGAATTTGACAGTTTATTACATGATAGTTACAGGAATTGTAAACACGTGAGAGAAGACTGGTGTATCTCTCTCCTCTTTCCCCACAACTCCCACAACATAGAGCCCCCACCACCACCATTTTGAGCTCATTCCCCCCTTCTCATCCCATCAAACCATTCACATTTTAGAAGCTGCTGTGTACAAAAAAGTTGGTAGAATCTGTGACCTTTATGAAATGCTGTTTTCTTTGGTAAGCAGCTGTATCTTAGGAAACTCTTGCTCAAATTACCCCAAATTTGAATCACTAACCCTATCCTGGGCTGCCTGATGCACATCAATTTTCAAGACAATCCAGGAGTACTTGCAGATTTTAAAGTACTTAGAAGAATTGTCCTTTAAACAGAAGAAAATTCTCTCAATTATAGCAGAGCTTGTGCTCCACTAGAATACTGTATAAAATTAACCAGCAACTGCTTTGCTATATCCCAAACCCCAGCACGGGTCTGAAAAGGGGACTTTTTAAGGATAGATGAAGGATGGAGACAAGGGGCTCTATACATCCATCTGCATCACAGAAGGCTCAGAGAGGGCTGAGCTGGCCCATTCAACTGAATGAGAACACCCATGAAGCTACAGACAGCCTGAAACAATACATGCAACCTGCTCCATTCATGTCAGTGGGTGTTCCTAATCCCCGTCCAAGTCCTGGGGAGCTTCTCATATGCATCAGGTATGCCCATTCTCAACTACTCACCCCAGTGTGTCAGCAGTGTGTTCTCAATGCATGCTTCCCATATGCCTGCTCTCAACTTCACACTCAGAAGGGCCAATTTATTCAGTCCTCAAGTGGGGAATGTTTTAAATTTCCTGTGGACTGTTTGATGTGTAAGCAGCTCTGTGAAGGAGACCACAGGTGTGGGGCACTGGAAGGTGCACAGGATGCAGTAAGCAGCCACCATGTTACACACTGCCATAGTTAGGGTCTGGTGGATCCTACCCCAGAGGGATAATGCAGCTGAAAAGCTCAGCGGTTGGGATTTTTTTGGTTTATTGGAGCAGGGGAAAGGGAGACACTTACCCTCCCAAGTTGGAGCATGGAGGAATGGCAGCTACTGCATGAGTTCCAGACCTACTTTCTGCAAGCATCTGAGGCATCCAGGAGGTGCTGTGACCCCCCTCACAAAGGGGAATTCAGAGAACAGAGACTAGCTACATTGCGGAGCCTGACCAAAATGGAGACTTGTTTTTCTTCAAGGACTATTTTAAGAATTTGGGGAAATTTGGAGAATGCTTTGTGATTTGTATAAGCTTATATGGAATGTTTTGCGTAAAATCTTTCACTGAATGTGTCTGTGGAAAATATTTTGGTGCTGGGGATGTCTCAACTAGCCAAGGAAGTGTTTGGAAGGTTAAAGGGGTGGAGGAAGGACCTGCCTGTGAGAGAAGGGGGGTGGTTTTTGTTCTTGCTTTTCTGCTGAAAAAGGGAGGAGGTATGTAACTGGTTAACTGGCCTACTACATTAAATTGGGCTTAATGCTCCTATTCCAATCCAGGTGCTCCCATTTGGCCATTTAAGAGGCCTGGTAGAGATCCAGGGACACAGAGCATAGTGAAGCTATGTCTACACCAGGGGTTCTCAAACTGGGGATCGTGACCTTGCAGTGGGTCACGAGGTTATGATGTGAGGAGTCATGAGCTGTCAGTTCCAGCCCCTGGCAGTAAGGGCAGCATAGCATGGGGGGCTCACCACTTTTGGGGGGAAGAGGTCATCACAGCCTGAAATATTTTCAAAGAGGGTCCCAACAAAAAAGAGTTTGAGAACCCTTTGTCTACACAGCACTGTAAGCCTAGGGTTAGTGGGACTCGAGTCAACTGACCTGTGTCAGGGAAGCCTTGGCTTGAGCATCTTCACTGCATTTTAACCCTAGGTTAAGAATTTTCTGACCCATGCTCAAACCTAGGGGTCTGGTATCTATATTGCAGTGCACAGACCTCAGTCAAAGTAACCATGTCCCAAGATGCCTAGTGCCCTGCTCCCGAGTGTTGACGCTCTAGCCCAGAGGTAATCAATTACTTTTTGTCAACGCTCAGACTTCAGAGAAAATAACTTAAAAAATAACAGTAATGATAAGTAAAAGATTTTGGGATTCGTTCAGAAGTATGTGGCGGTCTGGATTTGGCCCAGGGTCCGCCTACTGACTACACCTGTTCTAGCTATAAGGAAAACTAGAGAATGTGGTACACTGAGAGAAAACTCTATTGGTGGGACCCATGGGCCCCAAGGAGTACATAAACCACATAATTAGCTCCTTTGGTGGCTGTTTCAATAGAAAACCTGCACTTTGAGACAACTTTATTACTGAACTAACATCTAGAGCCCTGCACAGATACAAGATTTGTATCCATATCCCGGCCGCAGCTATAAAGCAGATATTTGTGGATTTGCAAGGCTCTACTAACATCTAATCTAAGAATCGGGCTCTCCAGCTTTAGACTGGAGACACACACTGGCATGAAAATGCCCATGTGCACCTGTTCTGAGGATAATTAGGACATCAAGCTCCAGGATTGTCAACCTATTAAAATAATACTTTGCCATTCTTATTTTTAAAAAGGGATATTCAATGAAGGCGTGGGTTTGTTTCTTTGTGTCTGTTCGGTGTGAGGTTTGACATAAAATGAAGATAGCAGAGGACACACACAGACCAGCCTGGCTGCTGCTGTTGCTTGAGGAGCAGCAAAGTGCATTTCCAGGTTTGGGGTGCAGTGTGTTCCAGCATCTGTTGGGCATCCCTGCCCCTGCTGCACCCCAGGAGGATGCAGGAAAATTTTGTGGCTGACCCCCACTCACTGTCCTGACAGTACACACAGCCTGGACGCCCCTGCACACACAGCCCCAGCGAGGGCAGAGGGAGCCTGAGAGCAAGGGCCAGAGACTGGAGCAGGACCAAGCACCTGCCTTGCAGTGAGGGGAAGCAGCAGAACTCCCAGCTCAGCCCAGCTCAGGGAGGGATGACCACCAACATCCTGCCAGCCAGGAGCCACCTCCCGCCTTGCAGCTTTGCTTCCTGCTCCAGCCAAGCTGCGCAGCAGTGAGAAGCAGCAGGAGCTGGAGCTGCCACCACTGCTGTGGGAGAATCAGGAAGGGGGAGCGTCCTCAGCCCCAAAGTAATGGAGCTTCCAGTCAGCTGTAGTGCCTGCCTGCAGCACTACTACTCTGTCACCAGGAACTGGGGGATGGGTCCCAGGAGTCTTCCATATGCAACTCAAGGGGGGCCACGTGTACACAAGAAACCAATAAGGCTCGGACCCTAGGTCCTGGCTTAAAATGGGCTTGGACCCTCCAGCCCTGCAGGGTCATGGAACACTGAGTCCGAGCCCTAGGTTAGCACAATTGCATTGTGGACACAAGGTGGATTTGGCCTAAGCCCAGGCTCCAACCTAGGCTTAAATTGCTGTGTGGACATACCTGAATCAATCAGGAGATGAGGGAGCCAAAAGGTGACTCCTAGGAGAAGGCTGAAAGTTAGAGAACAGAAAGGCAGGGTTTCTGGCTGGTATCCTGAGCCAGGGATAAAGGCAGGAGAAGCAGTAACAGAGGGAGGTACCTGCTGGCTCTAAGCCAGAGAGCTGGAGCCAAGAGCCAGAGAGGGCTGAAGGCAGGGTGGAAAACAGAGGATCTTACCCACTCAATGGCCAAGAGGATGAAGACTTGCACTGTGGTGATGTTTTATACATTGGGAATTCTCATAGACTCATAGGTCAGAAGGGACCAATATGATCATC
>ML675662.1:862180-904970 GCA_007922155.1 Mesoclemmys tuberculata | reverse complement strand
AGGAGATCAGGTTGGTTTGGCACGATCTACCTTTAGTAAATCCATCTCCTCTACTTCACACACTCCTCTGCTCACCACACACCTACTCCTTCTACTCCACACTGTCTCTCAGGAGTAGAGGGTTTTTATAGGCACCTGGGTGGGGCCTTAATTGGTGTCAGCTGACACTAATTACCTTTTATGGACTCTGGCTAGTCTATAGGGTATAAAGCCCGGATCATTCTAGCACTTATATAGCGCCCTTCCAGAACTTTCCTACTGCTCTCTGTCCTTGCTATACCACATTATCTAGAAGTAATTAACTATGCAGCATTACGGCACTTGTACACAAATTAAATACTTACAAAGATAGAGCTATCCATAATAAAAGACTTACAAATCCTCCCCCTTTCAAAATATGGACCCCTCCAGAAAACTCTAGGAAAAGAGCTGAGTCTTACATCCTGCCTTGAACGTTATAACTAAGGCCCTATTTCATTCGCAATAATGTGGAAATTGCAGATCACTTATTAGCTTATTTTGCACAATCCACAATTTTGTATGCATTTTGAGTATGCAGTTAGTACTACACTAACATTCAATGCCTATAAAATGTAAGAGGCTAAAGTGACTAGACTCGATTTCTACAGCAGTTGTACTAAGACTTTTAGTCTTCTGAATTTTATATTGTACCAGTCTTTTTTTAAAATAATGTAATATAGTTGCAGCAAAGTGTCTGGTTATAAAAAAAACTGGCAAGCATAATAACATAATACTTGAGTGTTTATATAATTTCAGCAATTTTTTTCTTAAACAAATAGGTTTAACACAGGCTTTTCCAAATTACGCTATTAATAAAGGTCCATTATTATTTTTCCAAGATTTTCTATGTCTTGTTTGCAATTCATAGAATCATAGAATAGTAGAGTTGGAAGGGACCTCAGGAGGTATCTAGTCCAACCCCCTGCCCAAAGCAGGACTATCCTCAGCTAAATCATCCCGGCGAGGGTTTTGTCAAGCCTAAGCTTAAAAACCTCTAAAGATGCCAACACCTCCCTAAGTAATCCATTCCAATGCTTCACCACTCTCCTAGTGAAAAACTTTTTCCTAATGTCCAACCTCGACCTCCCCCACTGCAACTTGAGATTGTTGCTCCTTGTTCTGTCATCTGCCACCACTGAAAACAGCCTAGCTCCATCCTCCCTGGAACCCCCTTTCAGGTAGTTAAAGGCTGTAATCAAATCCCCCCTCATTCTTCTCTTCTGCAGACTAAACAGGCCTAGTTCTTCCAGCCTGTCCTCATAAGTCTTGTGCTCCAGCCCCCTCATCATTTTTGTTGCCCTCCGCTGGACTCTTTCCAACTTGTCCACATCCTTTTTGTAGTGGGGGCCCCAAAACGGGACACAATACTCCAAATGTGGCCTCACCAATGCCTAAGAGAGGGGAATAATTACCTCTCGCGAACTGCTGGCAATGCTCTTACTAATGCAGCCCAATATGCCATTAGCCTTCTTGGCAACCAGGGCTCACTGCTGACTCATATCCAGCTTCTTATCCACTGTAACCCCCAGATCCTTTTCTGCAGAACTGCTGCCTAGTTCGTCGGTCCCCAGTCTGTAGCTGTGCATGGGATTATTCCGTCCTAAGTGCAGGACTCTGCACTTGCCCTTGTTTAACCTCATCAGATTTCTTTTGGCCCAATCCTCCAATTGGTTTAGGTCCTTCTGTATCCTATCCCTCCCTTCCTTGGTATCTACCACTCTCCTTAGCTGAGTGTCATCTGCAAACTTGCTGAGGGTGCAATCTACCCCATCTTCCAGATTATTAATGAAAATGTTGAACAAAACCGGCCCCAGGACCACTTGTGACCAGCTGCCAGCTAGACATGGAGCCATTGATCACTACTCGTTGAGCCCTTTGCTCTAGTCACTTCTCTATCCATTTTATAGTCCATTCATCCATTCCATACTTTTTTGACTTGCTGATAAGAATACTGTGGGAGACCGTATCAAAAGCTTTGCTGAAGCTTTCCACCGCTTTCCCACCAGTCACCTCTTCATAGAAAGCAATCAGGTTGGTCAGGCACGATTTTCCCTTGGTGAATCCATGTTGACTGCTCCTGATCACCTGCCTCTCTTTTAAGTGCCTTAAAATGGATTCCTTGAGGACCTGCTCCATGATTTTTCCAGGGATTGAGGTGAGGCTGACTGGCCTATAGTTCCCTGGATCCTCTTTCTTTCCCTTCTTGAAGATGGGCAACATATTTGCTTTTTTCCAGTCATTAGGGACCTCCCCCAGTTGCCACGAGCTTTCAAAGATAATAGCCAATGGCTCTGAAATCACATCAGCTAACTCCCTCAGCACCCTCGGGTGCATTGCATCTGGCCCCACGGACTTGTGTATGTCCAATCTTTCTAAATAGTCCTGGACCTGTTCCTTCAGCACTGCAGGATGTTCACCTCCTCCCTATTCTGTGCTGCCCAGTGCAGTAGTCTGGGAGCTGACCTTGTCTGTGAAATCAGAGGCAAAAAAAGGCATTGAGTACCTCAGCTTTCTCCACATCCTCTGTCACTAGGTTGCCTCCCCCATTCTGTAAGGGGCCTACACTTTCCTTATCTTCCTCTTGTTGCTAACATACCTGTAGAAACCCTTCTTGTTCCCCTTCACATTCCTTGCTAGCTGCAATTCCAAATGCGATTTGGCCTTCCTGATTTCATTCCTGCATGTTCGAGCAGTATTTTTATAATCCTCCCTAGTCATCTGACGAAGCTTCCACTTCTTGTAAGCTTCTTTTTTGTGTTTAAGCTCACCAATGACTTCTTTGTTAAGGCAAGCTGGTTGCCTACCACACTTGCTATTCTTTCTGCACATCGGGATGGTTTGTTCCTGTGCCCTCAATAAGGTTTCTTTAAAATACAGCTAGCCCTCTTGGATTCCTTTCCCCCTCATATTAGCCTCCCAGGGGATCCTGCCCATCAGCTCCCTGGGGAAGTTGAAGTCTGCATTTCTGAAGTCCATGGTCCGTATCCTGCTGTATTAAGCCGCAAATATTTAAAGACCATCCTACGATTCAAGTAGGACCTTAGTTATTACAGTCCTAGCTTTGTTAGACAGGGGTTGGGATGCTAGCAAGTTCCAGAGTCAGAGGGCATCTTAAGAAAAATTCCCTTCCACCAGTTTCCTTCTGTTTAAAGCATGGGGCTATCTACCTTAAGGTCTCCCCGTGAACACCACTGTAGTAACCTCACACTGGGAGAGAGGAAGTTCCCAAAGCTTTTAGAGCTTTGTAGGTTAAAACCAACACTTTAAATTCCACACCAAAACTCTTTTGACTCTCGAACACCAACACAACATGCTTTCTGTATGAAACACAAGTTTAGCAGGGAAACTCATTCAGCAGTAACCTCAATTTCCAGATGACTTTAAGGTGTAAGCCAATGTAGAGCACACTGCAGTGGTCTAGTATAGAATCATAGAATATTAGAGTTGGAAGGGACCTCAGGAGGTCATCTAGTCCAACCCCCTGCCCAAAGCAGGACTATCCTCAGCTAAATCAGGTGACAAAGACAGGAACAACTGTAATGAGGTCTCAGAATTGGAAAGCAAAGATTGCATCCTTCTCACCAAGGGAAAAAGCAATTTGGCCACAGCTGCTCCTGGGACATCCAGTGGCTGCCTAAGACGTAACATGGTCCCAAACAGGCAAACAAGAGTGAGAAATGGCAGGTGCACTCCCTTGACTAAGCAGTCTGATATAATCACTACCATTCTTTGAAGCTGCTTCCCCCAACTTTCCAGCATTACCTCATTCTTAACCAGTTTGAACCTCTGCCAGCCAATTTTCATCAATGCCCTAGTCTTAGCAAGATATTGAGCAAGAGTCCATCACAAGAAGTCTACAAGTAAAGAGCTTATACCTTTCTAAAAGGCATGCTTCTTGGGCTGGATGCAGAAATTCACTGTGTCATTCTCTGACCTGTCTTATGCAGTAGGTCAGACTAGATGATTATAATGGTCCCTTCTGGCTTTAAAAATCTATGAAGTAGTTTGGCTGAACCAACTGGACTGGTCAAGATGATGACTGAAAACTTAATACCTCAAGATTTGATAACCAGAAGTGGAATTTAGACAAATTCAGACTAGAAATAAGGCACAATTTTTTACCAGTGAGGGTAATTAACCACTGAAACAACTTACCTGAGCCACAATAAATTCTCAATCACTTGGAATCTATAAAGCGAGACTGGGCGTCTCTCTCTTCACAGCGTGCTCTAGCTCAGCTAGAAGTGATGAACTTGATGTAGGAATCACTGCATGAGATTGTCTGTCCATGTTGCGCAAAAGGCCAGACTGGCTGATCACAATGGTCTCTTCTGATCTTAAAAATCTATCAAATTGTTATCTTCACTAGGAGCTATGGTAACATCGGCTGTGTTTTTCCACCACTCTCTTCTCACCAATAAACTCTGAAGTGAACTTTGCAAGTCTAAGCAGGAAAAAGGGCAATGATTCAACCATGGAAAAGAGAAAAACAGTTAAAGACACTGCAAAGAAGTGACTGGGCAGCATCTGAAAATGCTCCAGTGAAAGTGACAGGAGGCAGAGGAATTGATACTAATGACTAAAGGATTGAACTGGACATTCCAGTATGTTTGTGTAAATGTAGAGTTGACCAATGGGTACCCCTGGAGGCTAGGGAGGGAGGAAGAGCAGGCAGTAGAGAAATTTACTGTGATGTTACATGAAGGAAATGAGAACTCAAAAAATGTTGATTCAGGCATGGTGCAAGGATGAGCATGATACATATGCCAGTCAGTGACAGCCTGGCAAGCATGAATCACCCTTAGTGAATGAAGGGGGAGTTACTGGGAATGAATGTCTTAAGCTTCTTCTCTTCCCTTCCCTCCCACAACAGCACTCCTTTGCTCTGTCAGCTGCTGCCTCTCCCTCCCCAAGCCAGTCTCTCTGCTTTATTCATGTCAGGTCCCTCTCTGCCAGCCATGATGGGAATCAACAACTCCATTCCAGCTATCTACCCCAGTATACTTGGATCTTAACAAATCAGAGCCCTAGCCAAAGTCTGCAGGACTGAAGGGACAGCTCAATCTAGGACTCACTCCAGGCAATAGTCCTGATATGCCAAAAAGATCCCCAACCCCAGACACTCTCCCTACCTCCCATGCAAACCATAGACATCCTCCATCCCACCAGGAACAATCCACTTTCCAAAGGCTTTAAACCTACCTGTACCAGACTAGGTGAATGATGAAGGCCTTGAGTCACAAGTGGTTGGACCAATGGGAAATAAGGATCTTATCCAACTGTGCAGTGGGAGGCGGTTGGTTGGTTATTATGTCATGATGAATTAGCAGGGAAGGTTCTGATCCAATTGAAGCAGGAACTGCTCTCTCTCAGCAAACCCAGGACACACTTGAATCCAGCTCGGCAAGTAGAAGGTAGGCAGTGAGTGGGAGGCCAAGATGAACACAACACATCAATGTGAACTTGCTGGATCAGCACTGACCCAAAGCGTGCCTTTGCAAGCTGTGAGAAGAAAGAGAGAAAAGGTATTGGCCCCAGAGGTTTAAGACAGAGTGGAGAGTTTATACTGATACTGCAGTTCCAGGCTATCTTCCTGATGCTGACACATCTGGCTATTTGGGGAAAGTGAGTTAGTTCCACAGCTGTAACAGTTTCAGCTTGCCTGTGTATTAAGATAGGCTACAAAGACAGACAGCAAATGATGATATTTTAGCAGACATTGTTACCTCAGCTGTTCCAGGACAGGGAAGATGCGGAACTAGCTCTGCTAAGGCAGGTGAGGCGATGTAAATACAGATGTACAGGGACAGAAGTTAAGATCCAAAGATCCTGGGGTAGGTAGGCTGGAATGGAGCTGTTGATCCAGCTGCTTCCAGGGCAAATGGGCAGCATGAATGGGTACAGATTCATCTCTGCCAAGGCAAGTCCGGAACAGATCCTGCTATTGTTGGGGAAGGCAGATGCAGATCCAGCTCTGTCTGTGGAAAAGAGGGTGTCAATACAGTTGCTCCTAGGGAAGAGTGTGAAGATCCAGCTATGCCTGTGGAAATGGGTGGTGCCTCACTCTAACTTTTGAAGGCAGGTAGTAAGGGAAAGCTGTATTACAGCAAGTGAAGAGAGGAATATATAGTTGTGCCCACAGGAATAGACAGCAAGGGTGGTCTAATACCCAGCTGTGCCAAGGCCAGCCGGGAGCTGCAGATCCAGATCGTCCAAGGGTAGATGGGCCGGGAGCGGAGGATGCTAATGGAGTAGTGCTAAGTCAGATGAGCAGAGCAGTGGTATTCAGCCTTCTCTGTCATGGCAAAGGTGCAGAACCAACTCTGACAGGGCAGACAACCAGGGTAGGATCCAGATCCAGCAATGCCGAAACAAAACAAGGGCAAAGAGGTAGAAATGAAGATGGGCAGGACCAAGGAAGTTGGACAGGTGGAAAATGAATGATGCAAGACCAAGGTATGTATCATGGCATGTGCAGTACGATTCTGGAATAAGTGAGTAGCAGTTTCAGGTCAGAAGTACAAGGTGCCAAAGGTGCTGCTGGGCAGAGACAGAGCCAAGCAGGAGAAAGTGGACAGGGGATATGGGATAGTGTGGGCAGCTGGGCTGGTTAACAGTGCCCAGCAAGAGGGCAGGGAATAATGATGAGGAGCGAGGCAGTGCCACGTAGTGAACAGTGGCATGAGCTAAGGCAGGACCATGCAAGGCCAGGTGAACAGTGCCAAGGTAGAAGCAAGTGAAACTGCCAGACCCGAAAGGCAGTGACCAGGGCTTGTAAGGTGGAGGCACTTAGTGACTGAAGGGCAGTGCCAGGCGAGGAGTGCCAGGGCAGAAAGAACAGGAAGCAGTGCTGAGAGTACACTTCCAAAGGCAGGAGGAAGTGCAAGGCTGAGGGCACCTCCCAGGGTAGGGGGCAGTGCCAGGCTGGGAGCAATGCTAGGGGTCTCTTACAGGGCAGAGAGGCTGTGCTAGGGGTCTCCCACAGCACACGTCTAGTGCTGGACTGAGGGTAGTGCTAAGGGGTCTCTCCCAGGAGAGGGCAGCAGTGCCCAGCTGAAGGCCATGCTCAGGGAAGCATCTGTCCCCTAAGACCAGAGAACAGTGCTGGTCTGAGAGCAATGCCGAGGGAGATGTCTCCCCAAGGGCAGAATGCAATGCAGGAGAGAGGGGAGAAGGAGCTCTCTCACCCAGGGTGGTGGGAGCAGTGGCAATGCCAGGCTGAGCAGAGGCAGAGCCAGCCCCCAGGGTGTCATGGGGGCAGGGACCAGTGCCACGTAGGAGTGGACAGATCTCAGAACAAGAACTGCTCTAGCCGTAGGGGTTGTTAGATCTCTCCTAGCGCCAGAGGAGCAGGGAGTGGGACTGGTCTCTCTTGGCAAGGGGGGCAGTTCAGTGGGGGGAGGGGTCAATCTCTCCCAGCAGGGGGCAGCTGATATGCCCCAGGAGGAGCCAACGGCACCTGCTAGTAGGGAGCAGTGGATCTCACCTGAGGAGGGTTGGACACAGTGCCCAGGGCGGAGGGGCTGGCTCTCTCCCGGTGGGCACTGCCTGAGGCAGAGGTGGGGGCAGGGAGGGTGTGTCCCCCCCGCAGGAGAGTGGGAAGTGGGCAGGAGAGAAGGCAGTGCCCAGGAAGGGTGGGTCTCTCGCGGTGGGGGGCAGGGATGAGGGGGAGCAGTTCCCGGGGCTGGGGGGCGGGGCAGTGCCCGGGGGCCGGGGGCGGGGCAGGGACCAGGGTGGCGGCGGGGGGCAGGGGCGGGGCAGGGACCGGGGGCAGGGGCGGGGCAGTGCCGGGGCCCGGTGGGTCTCCCGCGGCGAGGCCGAGCCAGGCGGGGTCTCCCCCAGAGGGGGCAGCGGGACCCGGCGCGGCGCTCACCAGCCCGGCAAGTCCGTGCTCCTCCGCGCCGAATCCCGACGCTCCCGCAGCCGGGGCCGCGGCTCCCACTCCCGGGTGCGGGGCGCCTGCGCGGCGCTGCGGAGAGCGAGCGGGCGGCGCCGGCAGGGAGCGTCTGCAAAGTGCGGCCGTTAGGGACCGCGGCGAAGATCCGGCCCTGTCAGGCAGCGAGCGCGCGAGAGGGAAAACTCCCGCCCTGGGGGGCACACCGAGACACCTCCCCCACCCGTGTGTCCCTCCGCCGGGGACCGAGACACCTCACTCCCCCCCTCCCCGGTGCCCCGTGTGTCCCTCCGCCAAGGAGCAGACACCGACACCCCTTCTGTTAGGGAGTCCTACAGGAACCGTGCTCTGGACCCAGTCCGGGTGAAGCCAGCCAGGACTGTAGTGGAGTGGGTCTCCTCGGGTGACCAGATAGCAAATGTGAAAAATCGGATCAGGGGTGCAGTAATAAGCGCCTATATAAGACAAAGCCCCAAAGAGTGGGACTGTCCCTATAAAATCGGGACAGCTGGTCACCCTACAGTCTCCTCTCAGGGCTCCTCACACCAGTGCAGCTGCTTCCTGAATCTGGCTTTGGGCGTTCAGCACCCCTTTCTCCCTGAGCTCCCCTCAATGAATCCCTGTGGATGGGACGCCTGGGGAGCCCTTACACACCGCAAAGGGGCCATGCACCCCACCTTGCAGTCAAAAGCGATTCACAGCCAGTGTGGAAGTTAGAAGGGTTTATTAGTCCTCCAGAACAGAGTGTAGAACAAAATGTTAGCACAGGAATCAGAAAGTTACAGCAATGACTGGGGAACTTCCAGAGCCCCATTCTTGGGCTCTGCTCCCTGAGATCCCAGGGGACTGGAATGACTGACTCTTAGTCTTGTTCCAGCCTGCTCTGGCCCCAAGATGCTGCCCCCCACCCCCACCTTTGTCTGTTTTCCAGCGGGCAAAGAGGTCACATTACCCCTCTCCCAAGGGGATGGGCTCTGGCCATTGTCTGTGTGCAGGTAGCTAAAGGCAGCCACTCCTCAAGTTGTCTGTGTCGAGCCAGGTATGCTGTGACAAGGAAGAAAGTGTCTCTAGCCTTGGGATTGTGCAAAATAGCAGCTTGTCTGTTGGGAATGGCTCTTTGCCTGTTAAGGAAGCCTTCCCACTCTCCCAGGGGTTGTCTGTGAACAGCCATGAGGAGAGGAAAGGAGAAGAAAGTTTAAAGTGTTTGAATGTTAAAAATAGCAGTGCTCACTGCACAGATCACACACCCTTAAACCATTATCTAAATACTTGAATACTACATAAGGGAAACTGAGGTGCACACAGTCTTCATTAAGAACGTTCCCACTTCATCACAGGGGGCCCAGCTGTGAGCCCATGCCCAGCTGACAGCTTGGGTTGTCAGAGCCAGGGCAGGGGACAGCTGTAAGTGTCCCACAATGCCCCACTTCAGTCAATGAAAGCGTTCCTGGTGAGGACATGCACCTCTGACAGAAGGAGCAAGTGTGGACTTGAACCATCTCTTTAATTACTGCATTGACTGTATGTCGACTTACATCAACTTAATTTTATAGTTTAGACAAGCCCTAAGCCTCTGGGCTCCAGCACACCTGTTTCACATTGTGAGCTCTGCCCAGCAAGTCCAATTGAGGTTGAATCCTCTTCAGAGACTTTTACACTCTTCAAGGATCAATGCACCAGACAGCCTTTTCCAACCAGAGCAGGGTTTATTAGTCATCTGGAAGGCAGCGATGGGAAACCCTTAGGGTAGCACAGATAAGAAAAGATTAAGACAGAGTCCATCCTACGGAAGCCAGCATTCCACACAGCTGCTGTGAACTCTTTTTGTTGTCTCTTTCCTCCTGTCCGTGTCAGTCTCAGGTAAGTGTAAGCAGGGGAATGATCCTGCTATTGTGGGGAACTTTCCTGACTTATCCACTCTCTGGGTGGACTTGGTTAGCAAAAGGATCTGAGTCCTTGCTCCCACCCCCTTTACCAGAGGCCTGCCTGATCTTGAAAACTCCCCTCCCATTCTCCTGTGTGCAGGGCACTTGTAACCTCACGAAGGCTAGGCCCAGGATTCCTGGGGGGCTTGACCCCCAGTCTTCTTATGGTCACTTAGGGCAGGCGCTAGGGTGTCCCCACTCCAGGGTACTCTCTCCACTGGTGCTTCCCTGACCCACTGATCATTGCATATGGTTCAAAGCAAATACAATTTATTGAACAGCAATCAATTCAAAAAAAAAAAAGAGAGAAAAGTTAAAGGAAAGCAGCTAACACCACTCCCTAAGCATGAGGGCACCACATACAGTGTCTCTGGGGTGTTAAGGACATTCACAATCTGTTTTTCATACATCACAGGCCTCTTTCCTAGGCCCTGGCTGTGCTTCAGGGACGACCCTGCATGCAGTGCAGGATCAGACACTTGCCCGGGCGGTGGCCACACGCCCCCAGGCTCTAAGTGGCAGGGCTCTTCTCCCCAGTGTCAGCCCTCCCCGTCAGGGTCACAATCCCCTTCCAAGTCTGACCTGCAAGGGTTAGGGTTAGGGTTGGCAGGTGATGTCTCCCTGCACTGAGCCCTCTGCCCAGGGTCCCCCTCACTCTCTCGAGCTGCTCACTGCAGACAGCCCCAGCTCCAGCTTCAGCTCCACTCTGCTTCAGCATGGCTCTGTTCAGCTCAGTTCCCTGGGCTGCTCCTCAGGCCCTTCTGGTTCTGCTGCTGTGGCCCTGCTCAACTCAGATCCTTGGGCTTTTTCTCTGGCCTCCCAGCAGCTGGGTACTACGTCTCAGCATGGTACTTTCTTCTCAGCTTGGCCCTGCTCTCTTCAGGCAGCTCCAGCTCAGGCTGAGGACAGGACCCTCCCATTTGTCTGTCCACTCTGTCAATCAGGCTGACCTAGAGTGCTTGCCTCTCCCTACTGGGTCTGGGGCAGTTCATCTCAGAGTCCTGATTTCTCATTGACCCTTCTTCTGTCCTTTTGTATTGAGAGATGGTGCACTAAGAAGACCCACTAAGTTTCAATAAGGGGCCAACAGTTCCCTTACATAAGAGTCAACAAAAGGATTCCACAGCCAGGAGCAACAGAGATTAGTGGACTGTGAACAGGAGTGAGCTGATCACAGGAAGCAGCAAAAACATAAGGAAGAGCAGAGAAAGCACCAGGTGGAATAGAGGACAACCCATGAAAAGTACCATCAGCATGAACTGATGAACTGCATAGAAGCAGAAGCAGAAGAGCAAAAAGTCACATAGAGGGATAAGCAGGGAAAGACTATGAGAGGCCAATTCTGCAGGGAGCCTTGATACCAAATTGTTGCCATAGTTTAAAGAGGAAGGGATATTGGTGCCTTTAAGAACATTTGCGATTTCAGTGAGGTTGTTCCTGTACACCAGCTCTGTTGTTTCACTTCCTTACAGGGTGTGACAAAGTGGGAAAGTTCTTCATGTTTTCTCAGAATACTATGTGTGCCTCAATTTCCCCTATGTATTATTCAAATATTCAGGTGGAGGGCTAAGGGTGTGCAACTGTTGCAGAGACCACTAGAGGGCAGGTATGACTGATTCTAGCTGCCTGCAAACAGATAATGGTGGGAACCCATCCCCTGCAAGAAGCCAACCAGAGGTGTTGGAGAGAAGAGGTGTTGCAAGGAGTGGGGGGAGAATGAAGGCAAAGCGAGGGACAAAGGCACATCTGAGGCTGATGAACTGGAAGCGAGTCAGTCCCCATTTGGGGAGCAGATCTCAAGGCTGCGCTCTGGGCCTCCTTAGGATGGACTTTGCTGTAACTTCCTGATTTTTATGCTAACAAGTTCTGTTCTATACTGTGTTCCTGGTGACTAATAAAACCTGCTGTTTCCAAGCTGGCTGAGAATTACTTTTGACTGCGAGGTGGGGTGCATGGCCATTGGGGGCATGTAAGGCTTCCCAGGGGACTCACTGTGGGGAGCTCGTGGCAGAATGGGGTGCTGAACACTCCAAAGGCAGACCTGGAAGGCGCTGAAGCCCTGGTATAAGTGAGCCCTGAAGGGCAACCCATTTCACTAGTGTCCTAATTGGCTTCATCAGAGTGGTTCCAGAGCACCATGCCTGTAACTCCATGACACAGGGTCCCAGTGTGATAAGAGGTGTATAGCCAGCTGGACAGAGTTGATACAGGAGACTATGAACAGTTAAAAAGACTCTACTGCTAAGTTTGAAGTGACACCTGAGACTTATATGAAAAGCTTTCAGGGTGTGCAAAGAACAAGGATGTGATGTATATAGAAGCCATAATCCCAATGGGAGAATATCTCCACAAAATGAGGTAACTATGCACTGGAAAGTTTATGTGACCTGGTCAGGTTAAAGAAATTCTATGAGAATGTCCGCATAAGGGGCTGGTCTAAGCATAAGATCTGGAAAGCGAACCATTGTAGATGCCCCTGTAACCCGTCCGTGCCCAGGGTAGCCCACTGATAATGCCAGGGTCAGGGCAGGCTGCAAAAGGAGAGCAAATTCTCCCAGCACTGGTGGGTGACACTGCAGTCAGACTTCCCAACCAGTCACAAACAGTGCTTCTGATTCCCCCACACTGGTTATCAAGAAGCCACTGTGCAAATACACACAGCCCCCTTTACTGCATTTCAGTCTCTGGCTCCCAAACTGACACTAGGTCCAGTAAAGAGACCAGTTGTTTTAACTCTATGCTCTTTACTAAAAGATTCCCTCTGATCCCAAAGGATCAGCCACAGTACCAGTTCACTATAAGTCTGGATTTTACCCAAAATACCACGCTGCCAGCCAATCCTTTAGTAACTAAAACTAAAGGTTTATTAATAAAAGAAAAACAAACAATAAGAGAAGTGTTAAAGGCTTAAAGCAATCAGATACATACAGATGACTTAAAAGTCCATATACATCAGGTTTCTAGAACAATTGTAGAGTTGTATAGTTCCTCTGGTATACATCCAGTACCTGGATAGGTCTAAGTCCTTCAGTTCAGTTGCAAAGTGTGTTAATCCAGAGGTGTGTCCGCAGCTGGACAGGAATGAACACAAGACAAAGACAAAATGGTTTCTGTGGTTTGATCTTATATACCCTCTGTTTCTGGCCATGTGGCTTGTGGAACTTTACAGGAACCAAAATGGAGTCCATAGTCACATGGGCCAATCCTGGTAACTCTTCGGGTATGCCTTTAGTTTCTTCCTGGGCCTCTGGCCTCTGTAAAGGTCTTGATGGGCCATTAAGCGGGCTATTGTCCTGCGGCCTCTCTGTCTGGGGTGTGTCTTCTACAGCACAGTTTGAAATACAGAATATCAAAGATCTCCATAACTTTCCTCACACATATCACACATGAATACAAATATTATCATCTTATTCAGCATATTATAACCTTTCTAACAGTACCTGACATGGCATGTCTTACATGAATTGCTATGATTTTGACACATTAATGTCAAATAATACAAATGCCCCCCCTCCTAATGCAGTCCGCATGACAGCCCCAAAAGTGGGATTCAGGGAAACTCAAAGTGGAGGGAGCAGCCAACCCAGTAGACCCCTGCTGAGGGATCTCAAGATTTGTCTAAACAGCCTATGGCAGAGAGCCTCCCATCCTGGGTCAAGAGTCTTAGGTTCACACTTAACAGCTGAGAAGACATTATAGCTCTGAAATCTAGAGAAGGGGCTGGGCTTGAGTTTGAGCTGTAGACCATGCCACAACTTCAAAGTGCTGTCTAAATTCTGTTGACCCAAGCTGGGAGGCTCGCTGCTACTGACTGTTTAGCTATACTGCAAAGATCTGAGGTGTAGCATCTGTAGGAAAACAGAGCATAAACAGGTGTACTATCCAAGGCTTGAAAACATTTGTCTGGGACCAAGGGCTTCACCTATCCTCCGTCCAGCCAAGAAGGCAGCCTGTAGTTCAATCTCATTAAGTGAATTATGGGACTGAAAGTGGTAAACAGCCAGCTCTCTGCAGCATGGGACACACTGCCGGATGAGCTCCCACTCCAGCATTCTGCAGATGTCTTGCTGTACTTTCATGGGCTCAGACTCTTCTCATCCCCAGTGGAAGGTAACAATTAATGGGGGAAAGATTCTAAAGCCAGAAGGGACCATTGTGATCATCTTGTCTGACCTCCTGTATAACACAAGCCATAAAACTTCCCCAAAATAATTTCTAGAGCAGATATTCTAGAAAAACATCCAATCTTGAGTTAAAAATTGTGAGTGATGGTGACACCACTATGACTCTTGGTAAATTGTTCAAATGGTTAATTTCTCCCAATGTTAAAAATGAACACCTTATTTCCTGTCTGAATTTATCTAGCTTCAACTTTCAGCCATTGAATCATGTTATTCCTTTCTCAGGCCTCTAATTTTCTGGATCATCCTGTTTAAATATTGGCACATAAGCTCTCTTCCAGTCTTCTGAAACTTGCTCAGAACGCCAAGACATTGAAAATCAATATTAATGGAGCCAGCTCTTTTAAAACTCTTAGATGTAAATTATCTGGAAGTAGCTGATGTTTAACAATCTCCAGAGATACTAGAGGAATGGAAAAAGTGTTATCACCATATGATGAGACTGTATCATCTGTTTTTTCACCAAATGCAGAATGAAATATTTACTGAACACTTCTGCCTTTTCTGCATTATTATTGATAATGCTACCATTTCCATCTAGTATCATAGAATCATAGATTAAGGTTGGAAGGGACCTCAGGAGGTCTAGTCCAACCCCCTCTCAAAGCAGGACCAACCCCAACTAAAACATCCAAGACAGGCCTTTGTTAAGCCACACCTTAAAACCCTCTAAGGATAGAGATTCCACTACCTCCCCAGGTAATCCATTCCAGTGCTTCACCACATTCCTAGTGAAAATTTTTCCTAATAGCCAACCTAGACTTCCCCCACTTCACCTTCAGACCATTGCTCCTAGTTCTCCTTCGAGTGATTGCTCATATGCATTCCACTTAAGTGTGTGCGCGCCCTCGTGCACGGCTCTCAGAGAACTTTTTGCCTAGCAACCCTCTGCTGGGGCCGGTCCCAGCGCCCCCTGGAGTGCCGCCCTCATGAGGCGGTACATAGGGCGCTGCCGGCCCCTCCCCTCCTCAGTCCCTTCTTTCCGCCCGTGACGGCCGGTTGAGAACAACCCCTGCTCTTCACAGGTTTTCTTCTCTGCTTTAAAAGTGAGTAGTTAGATAGCAGTTCGCCCTGAACTGAGTTAGTTTTTAGTTAGTTAAGGGTTTTAGTTAGTTAGGGGAGCCTTAGGGCTCCAGGCGACCCGGCCATGCCGGGCTCGCCTGGCTTCAAGCCATGTGCTGGCTGCGGGAAGATGTTTCCCGTCAGCGACCCCCATGACCGTTGTTTAAGATGTCTGGGGGAACAGCACCGTAAAGACTGGTGCCGAATCTGCAAGTCCTTCAAGCCTCAGACTCAGAAGGAGCGAGAGGTGAGGCTGAAGGCATTTTTAATGGAATCCGCGCTTAGCCCGGCGTCCGAGCCCTCGCAGATCACTCCGGCACCAAGTGTGTCCTCGGTGTGGAGTGCACCCCTGGCACCGGAGGCTCTGGTGCCGAGGAAAAAGAAGCGCCGCCCGCGCTTGGAGCGCTCCCCCGTGCCGCAGGTGCGACCAGGGTTGAGCCCGGAGGTGATAAGACTTTCTGACATGCCTCCGGCCCCTGCTCCAGCACCGGCACCGGCACCGGCACCATACAGGGAGGTCCCACCGACTCCCAGGAGTGGGGGACCCCCTGTACAGGACCCTTCGACGCCGGAGGCGTTCGAAGCGGCTCGAGCCTTGTTGGCCTTGCCCACGCCTCCGGCACTCTCTCGCCTGACAGAGTCAGGGCCTGTGTCCCGGGGCAAACCCGCGCTGGGTCTCCCTGAAGAGTGGGCGGGCCCCGGCACCGGAGGATCGGCCGCCCACCACCCAATGCCAGAGAGTCGAGCTCGGAGGCTCCTCTCCCTCTTCATCTTCGGACAAGTTGTGGCACCGTTCCGGATCAAGGCACCATTCACGGCACCGATTGTCGACATCGAGCTCCAGCCCGGCATCGAGACAGCGCTCTCGGCACCGCTCCGCAGCTTCGAGGAAGAGACTTCGCAAGTCGTCCCTCTCCCGGTACCGGTCCTCCTCTTCGTCTGCGTTGCCTCGTCGGCACAGTAGATGTCGCCGCTCAGCCGGCACCGCAGCCTTTGCAACCGGTACCGGCACCGACACTAGCGGCACCGACGCTGCCCTCGGCACCAGTGTCGCCCCTGGGCTGGCCCCAAGGTCCCTGGCAGTGGCCATTCTGGGGCCCCTGAGCAGCCCAGATGGGGCAGGGAACTATGTTGGCCCCTGCCTCGGTCACCCAGTTGCCCCCCCAACAAGCACCCTCGGTGCAGGAGAGTGACCGTTCCTCCGAGGAGGAGGAGGAGGACCCCAGGGAAGGCCCCTCCACTGGACCCCGCCACCCGTCCTATTCTTCGTCGCCGGACAAGGCGGCAGTTAGAGACCAGGGGGCCCCTTTAATCGACTTCAAGGCCCACCAAGAGCTCTTGAAGCGCGTGGCCTCGAACCTTGGCCTGGAGGTCAAGGTTCTGGAAGAGGAGGTGGACCCCCTCTTCGGGTGTGTGGGGACACAAGGACCGTCTAGGGTAGCCCTCCCCGTCCATGACAGGGTCCTGCGCCTGGCCAAGGCCGTCTGGCAGACCCCTTCCTCGGTCGCCCCCACGTCTAAGGGCACCGAGAAGAAGCCAGCCAAGGGGCACGACTACTTGTATACGCACCCTGCCACGGGTACTCTGGTTGTGGACACTGCCAACCAGAAGGACAGGCAGGGGGCGCAGAGCACCTCCCCTAAAAACAAGGAGGGTAGGAAACTAGACCTTTTTGACAGGAAGGTCTACTCCACAGGGGCGCTCCAATTCAGGGTGGCCAATCATCAGGCTCTCCTGGGCAGGTACAACCTGAACTTGTGGGACTCCTTGCGTCGGTTCGCGGAGTCCCTGCCCCAGGACCAGGCTACGGACTTCGCCTTGGTTCTGGAGGAAGGTTTGACTGTGGCCAGTGCGGCTCTCCAGACTGCCTCCGATGCGGCGGACACAGCCAGTAGGTGATGGTCTCCCTCCGCCGTCGCCATGCGTTGGGCAGCTTGGCTGCAATCCACGGACCTGTCTCAGGAGGTGCAGCACTCTATCCAAGATCTACCATTTGATGGAGCCGCCCTCTTCTTGGAGAGGACGGATGAGAAGCTGCACACCTGAAAGACTCACGGGCAACACTACGCTCGCTGGGTCTTTACACGCCTCAGGCGGCCAGGTTACAGGCCCGCCAGCAGCCGCAGCAGCCGCCACAGCGGCAGCGGCAGCAACCTAGGCCACTGCCTAGGCCTTTCCCCCCCGCGAGGGGTAGGGATAGGAACAGGGGCTCTGGACGGTGCGACCGCACCGTGTTGTCCAATTCTTCCCTCAAAGGACCCTCCCAGGGCTCCAAGGGAAAGAAGAACTTTTGATGGTGCGCACGAGAGTGGCTCTGTCTCTCATTCCCTGGGTTGCACCCTGCCCTTCCGGGACAGGCTAAGACCGTATCTCGGCCTGTGGCAGGCGATAACAACGGACCGCTGGGTCCTTCAAACCGTGCGCTGGGGCTACGCCCTTCAGCTTCTGGCCTCCCCTCCCCATTCACCCCCCCCCCCGTCCCTCTTCAGGGACCCCTCTCACAAGCAATTACTCCTTCAGGAGGTTCAATCCCTCCTACTCAAAGGAGCCATAGAAGTGGTTCTGCCTCTCGAGGTGGGGAGGGGGATTTACTCGAGGTACTTCCTCATCCCCAAGGCCAAGGGTGGCCTCAGGCCTATTCTGGACCTGCGCAGGCTAAACAGGTTCATAAGGAAGCAGAAATTTCGCATGGTGTCCCTAGCGTCCATCATTCCCGTCCTCAACCCAGGGGACTGGTTTTGCCGCCCTCGATCTGAAAGATGCGTACTTCCACTTCTCCATCCTTCCCGCCCATAGGCGGTATCTAAGGTTTGTGGTAGCTGGTGCCCACTACCAATTTACGGCCTTGCCCTTTGGCCTGTCTTCCTCCCCCAGAGTGTTCATGAAATGTATGTCGGTGGTAGCAGCCTTCCTCAGGCGCAGGGGGGTCCAGATATTTCCTTACCTGGACAACTGGTTGATAAGGGGCAAGACCAAGTCGCAGGTGCGCGAGGCGGTCTCCTTCGTCCAGACCACCTGCCATTCTCTGGGGCTGCTCATCAACGAGCGGAAGTCAATGCTGTTCCCTGTGCAGCGCGTAGAGTTTATAGGGGCTTCCCTAGACTCAGTGCGGGCCAGAGCCTCCCTCCCATGATCGAGGTTCGAGGCCATGACAGCAATTATATTGCAGTTACAGAGGTGCCCCACGACGACAGCCAGGCAGTGCCTGCAGCTGCTAGGTCACATGGCCTCGTGCACCTGTGTAGTGAGGTTGGCCCGCCTCAGACTCAGGCCCCTCCAAGGTTGGTTGGCCAAGGTATACCTGCCCAGCAGGCATCTTCTGAACAAGGTGGTTACGGTTCCCCCTGCAGTGCTGGGGTCACTGAACTGGTGGCTGGACCCCGGGACAGTGTTAAAAGGGGTTCCCTTCAGGGTCCCCACCTCCTCGATCACGCTGATCACGGATGCATTGGACCTGGGGTGGGGAGCTCACATCACCGGTGGTCTGACCACTCAGGGTCGGTGGTCCCAGGGAGAGACTGCCCTCCATATCAATGTCAAGGAACTGAGGGCAGTCAGACTGGCTTGCAAGGTGTTTCGCCACTCTTTAATTGGCAAAGTGGTACAGGTTCTGACAGACAATACTGCAGCGATGTTTTACATCAACAAGCGGGGGGGGGGAGGGGCGCTCCTCGGCCCTGTGCCAGGAGGCACTTCGTCTTTGGGACTTAGCGGTGAGGTACGATTTCTGTTTAACCGCTTCTCACCTCCCTGGGGTCAGGAATGACAAGGCGGACCGCCTCAGCAGGTTGTTTCTACCCCAACACAACTGGTCGTTGCATCCGGAGGTAGCGGCCAGGATTTTCCGCGAGTGGGGTGTTCCCCGACTGGACCTGTTCGCGTCGCCCTGGAACAGGAAGTGCCTGAGGTTTTGCTCGCTCCGGGGTCACGAGCCGGGCTCCCTTTCCCACGCGTTCCTCATCGAATGGACGGGGACCCTCATGTACGCGTTCCCCCCCTTCCCGCTCCTGCCCAGGGTCCTCTTGAAGATCAAGACGGACAGAGCGGATGTGATACTGATCGCCCCAGCGTGGCCGAGGCAGTATTGGTACAGTCTCCTGCAGGACCTGTCCATCACCCCGCCGATCGAGCTCCCGAGGAGACTGGACCTGCTCTCCCAGGACCACGGTCGCCTGCTGCACTCCAGCCTGGACTCCCTGCACCTGACGGCCTGGAGGCTCTCTGGTTAACGGAGGAGGAGAGAACCTGTTCAGAGCAGGTCCAACACATGCTGCTGGGAAGCAGGAGGCCCTCCACGCAGGTTGCCTACAGGGCCAAGTGGAGGAGATTCACCTGCTGGGCGGAGTCGCGGGGCGTAACCCCCGGTACGTCCCCCGTGCAGGCGGTCCTCGACTACCTGCTGCAGCTTAGGCTGCAAGGATTAGCGCTAGCCTCCCTCAGGGTGCACCTAGCGGCCATTTCGGCTTTCCATCAGCCGATGGGGGGGCGGTCCCTGTTCTCCCACCCCATGTCGGTGAGGTTCCTCAGGGGGGTCGAGAGTCTCTATCCACAGGTCCATGACCTGGTGCCTCCGTGGGATCTGAACCTGGTCCTTGATAGGCTGACGGGGCCCCCCTTTGAACCCTTGGCCACCTGTCCCTTGCTGATCCTTTCCTAGAAGGTGGCCTTCCTCGTGGCCATTACCTCAGCTAGGAGGGTCTCTGAGCTAAGAGCTTCGACCTCGGAGCCCCCCTATACCGTGTTCTTCCGGGATAAGGTACATCTGAGGCCTCACCCAGCGTTCCTGCCCAAGGTAGTCTCTCGGTTCCATTGTAACCAAGATATTTTCCTCCCCGTGTTTTTTCCTAAACCGCACGGGTCCGAGGACGAGAGGAGACTACACACCCTCGATGTGAGGAGGGCGCTGGCGTTCTACCTGGACAGGACGAGGCCATTCCGGAAGACCACGCAGTTCTTCGTCACTGTGGCAGACAGGATGAGAGGCTCCCCGGTCTCCGCCCAGTGCATCGCCAAGTGAATCACCGCCTGCATCCGGCTCTGCTACTAGCGTGCAGGCGTCCAGCTTCCCGGAGTGGTGACGGTGCACTCGACAAGGGCCCAGGCCGCGTCGGCGGCTTTCCTGGAAAGGGTCCCCCTGAATGACATCTGCAGGGCTGCCACCTGGTCCTTGGTGCACACCTTTGCTGCGCACTACGCTGTCGTCCAGCAGTCGAGGGAGGACGCGAGTGTCAGCAGAGCCGTGCTGAGGGCAGCTCGCCGTTGACTCCTACCCGCCTCCAGGTAAGGCTCGTTAATCACCTTAATTTTCTTGGATGCTACACAGTGTGGAAACCTGTGCTTCCAGAACATCTCTGTTTTCCTCCAGTATGGCCATTTAATTAAAAACCAGTCTGCATTTAATGAATGAGAAATGCCTTCTTTCTTCCAGTGGAAAGGAGAAAAGAGCAAATCCAAGGGAGGTCTCAGCAGTTGTTCCCTTATCACCCATGTCTGCTTCCTTGTGTACAGCCATACCTACAGCAGAAGGAACCACATTCCCTCCTGTAGACTTACCTGTTAGCCTCTTCTCAAGGGTTTATCTAGCAACTGATTTATATACTAAATTAAATGTCAAAGAACTTCATTAACTCACAGTTAAAGTTCTCTGGTGATAGCATGTGTCCTTCTAGAACATTGAATTCAGCAAACTTGTGAGCACCTGGATCTAAAGAGTTAAGGTACACACCCATGCAAACTTAACCTTGCTTCCATGGAGCAAGATGTAGCCACTGGGAATTATCTGCATGCACTCCAACTGCATTAAATGTGTTACGTGTAGTTGTATTGAACAGTGGAGGAATTAGCTGTATCAGCTTGGCAGAGCTGTGCTTGAGAAATGAGGGAATCTGGGGGCTGTGGCCCACTGAGGATGTACGTGAGTCCTTTGACCCTTGTATGTGATCTAAGGAAAGAGGTATATATATGTCCTGAGAGATCCAGTATCCCTCTTTTCACCAGAGCATTGCGTAGTCATTAGCAGGGCATAGGGGCCTTTTTGCCATGGGGATACTCAACAATTAGGTGAGAGATGAGTGCAGTGTGTGAGTTTAAGCAATAGAAAATAAAAGTATAGCATAAGATGGCATTGTGTGCATAAGGGGAAGGGGTTGAAAATTTAACAGATGCATTGTTTTCTGTGGATTAGGCTAAGGCTGACACAAAACAACATGACCCCAAAACGGCAAAACCAATTGGAAAAATACGGTAGTTGGGTAACAGAAGCTAGCACATTCATAATGTATAGGTTATCTAAAATCCAAAGAAGTGATATGCTACACCCGAATTGGCTAAAGATTCAGTACTCTGTAATGTAGAAATGTACAAATGACCTAAGTGAATATGGGCCCAAACCAGATAAACACTAGAGCAGAAACTGAAGAATGGGACTAAAGGACCAGTCCAAGGGATCAGAGAAGGCTACAACTATCATGGAGGGTGGAAGAACTTCCTTGTGCCCCAGAATGTGACAACTTGTTGGGCCCATTTACCAATTCTGTCTGGTCTGTTATTCTTTGTCTGGCATGAATGAATACCCCCTCACCTCTGGAAAAGGCCCAGGCAAAGGTTCCTCCCAAGTGGAGAAGGGGCAGAGAGTGGAAGCAGCAGCCAAACATCAATCAAATGCCCAAAGGAGTTGCTGTAGCTTCACTAAAGTCTCCTCTTGGGATACCCACCTGTACATCTGAAAAACTGCTCAACCCTGTGACGCTTCAGAGGCCTGAGAAGATAGCACACACCACAGTAACAGGCACAGTATTAGAATCTAGGTAGAACAGAAGAGAAGCAGCAGAAAGAAGCTAATTCATCTCCTTATGCAGCCATACTGAAGGACTAAATCACCATAAGATTTGTATTCTATCCCCTTATCCGTGTACCTTTGATCAGACTCCCACTGCCCCTAAGTCCATGTGCTCTAGATGCCTGAACTTTTCTATGCACACGCTCCTGGGACCATGTCCCCTTCCATGTGTGTTCACCGTCTAAGTCCAGCTGCTGACAAACACACATATGAATAGGACCAGGCAGGTGTTTGTTCAGTCTCACTGCGTCTGTGACTTCTGTAAGGTGTTTGGCTTAGCTGGGTGAGGTAATATCATTTATTGGACCAATTGCTGCTGGTGAGAGACACAAACGGTCAAGCTACACAGAGCTCTTCTTCACCTGAAAAGTGAGGGCAGCTGGCAATTCTCTTTCCTCCCTGGACTCTAAAGTGACCATTCTGCACTGGGCTAGGGATGCTGCATCTTAACAGAGTGGAAGAACAGGAATCCCACGAGAAGAACACAATACAGCACTAACAAGCCAGGGTTCAAGAGGTGTTATGTGATTGCAGCAGTGAACACATACAGAAATCCAAATGTGTCAAAGAGAATGGGGACAGTGCATACATTAATATGTAGTCAAAGCATTCTTGTTCTGGTTCAGGTCTCTTATTTACTCCCCCTGTACAGTGCTTTGGGTGAGTTGTATGTGGTTCAGAGTAGATTGGCCATAATCTTACAGTTCCCTTTCCCTCAAACCCACAACCTACTCTGTAGGTGTGTCATTGTATTAGCTGGATATTTGCGAATGAGGAGAGACACGTGATAATTTGTGAGGAACCAAGTTAATTTGCATGAGAAGAAACTTTAATCACTCTTCCTATGATGCCAAATCTTCCAATTACCCTGCCCACCCCTAGGCCTCACACCCCCATCTTCCTCAGAGCAGGACTGGGGCTGCAGAGGAGACTGGAAGGTGCCAAGTGTTAAGGTGCTGGGGAACCTCTGGTGGATTCTGGTCTTTCAGGTGCTATTGGCCTGTTCCTGCTCAAAGAGGGCCATGGCCAGGTGTGAGCGGGAGGAGAGCCCCTCCAGGTTACTGAGCACACAGCGGTGATACAGTTCCTCACTCAGACGGGGATTGCAGCTCCTCAGCACATATTTCTGCACCAGTCCTGGCTCCACGGCCCTGAACAGGTGCAGGTCAGAATAGCGAAGGAAGACATCAAATACTTCCATGCTCTCCAGCACCTCATCCCGATCCAAAATGTCAGCCGCCAGCTTGGAGCGTGCTGCCATATAGTCAGAGTTGTAGAAACAAGCCTCAGCAAAGGCATGACGGTCAAAGTGCCCATCCCTAAGGAAGTCGGTGCTGGAGGAGGAGGCCTGCTCACCATGGTACATCAGCACTGGGTTGAACTCCTGGAAGTGCATTGGAAAGAAGACCTGCCAGTTGCTGATGGTGTTCATGCGACAGCGATTCAGGAACTCCATGTTAACCTCTGTCCAAACACTGGTCAAGAAGAAGAGGGTGTCCACAGGGTGCTTCTTTGATACTATGTCCATGAGCTTTACCTGGGATGCCACCTCGGTTTTGACGCTGATCCAGGGAATTTTCACCTCTGCATAGCGTTTTTCTAGCTCTCCCACCATGGCTTTGACGCCAGCAAAGACATCTAGCTGGCTGACCCGCTGGGCATCATAAGGCTGATAGATGAAGAGCAGCGTTAGCAGGGCATTGTCATGTGTGTCCAGTGTGTTCATGGCAAACATGTCCAGGAAGTTGCGTACAAAGTCCAGCTCCTGAACTGTCAGGGGCAGCACCAGCTGCACACATGTGGCCTCAGTGACATAGGGCATAGGGATGATCTCCACCTTGCTGAGGGGCCGCACTAGGCTCACCCGCTTGGCCAGAACATGGCTGTGGCCCTTCTGGGTCACAGCCTCCAGCAAGAGGTCCAGCATGTACTCCATGCCCCGTGTGGGGTCAAAGCGCCGGTAGCCATTCAGCAATTGCTGCTTGTAGAAACGAAGCTGGGGTTGGTAGCGGTTGTTGAGCTGCTCGAGTGCTGCCTCAATAATGTCACTAACATCAGCTTTGCTAGCTCCAGACAGCTCACACTTGGGGGAGCCATCAGGGCAGGAGAAGAGGTGCTGTTCTGTGAAGTAGTCCCAGCTGATCACCTCAAAGCGGGATTTGGGGATAAAGGGCGCATTGATGCCTATGGGCCACGTCAGCCCCCCCTCACCTGCTGGTGTCAGCGATGTCAGGTTCCTGATCTGCATCTGTGAAGAAAGTACACTCCTATTTACAGAATCATAGATGTACCTCCAATGACAAGGATTCAACAACCTTTCTTGGAAGCCTGTTCCAGAGTTTAGCTACCCTTAGAGACAGAAATCTTTTCTAATATCTATCCTAGATCTCCTTTGCTGCAGATATTTAGCCCATTACTTCTTGTCCTACCTTCAGTGGACATGGAGAACAATTGATCCCCATCCTCTTTATAACAGCCCTTAACATATCTAAAGACTGTTATCAAGTTTCCTCCCTACCAAGTCTTCTTTTCTCAAGAGTAAAGATGCCCAGTTTAAACCTTTTCTAAGGTTTTCTAAACCTTTTATTGCTCTTCTCTGGACTCTCTCCAATTTGTCCATATCTTTCCTAAAGTGTGGTTCCCAAAACATGGACACAGTACTCCAGCTGAAGCCTCACCAGCGCCAAGTAGAGTGGGACAAATACCTCACGTGTTAGATGACACTCCTGTTACTATCCTTCTCCCCCCCCACACAATAGTAGCCTTTTCACAACTATATCACACTGTAGGCGCATATTGAATTTATAATGCACAATAACCCCCAGATACTTTTCAGCAATACTACACCTAGTTAGTTATTCCCCATTTTGTATTCTTCCTTCTGATTTTTCTATCTCAAACCCTACCATGACATTACCCCATTTTATTTCCTTTTTATCTTCACCCAGACACTTTCAACTTGTCTGCCTCACCTCCTAGTAGACTCAGAACAAATGTATGTATTCTTGATGTGTAATATAAACACTTTCTCCCCACCTGTCCTTCCTGAACAAGCACTAGTCTTCTATACAAATATTCCAGTCATGATTTTTATCCCACCAAGTCTCTGATGACAATTAGCTTGTGTATTATTACATCCAGTTCTTCCCCATCCTCCTTGCTTTTGTGTATAGACATTCATAATGTTGAGCAGATTCCTCCACTGTTTTCCCTCTTGTTGCTCCTATGACTGTATTGTAATTTTCCATCACCCCCTGACACCTCAACATTTAGCCCTCTGTTAAGGTCACCTCCCTCCCTTTTTTTTTTTAAATACCTACCTACCTGCAGGCTTAGAATAACAGAATCATACAATATTAGAGTTGGACGGGACCTCAGGAGGTCATCTAGTCCAACCCCCTGCTCAAAGCAGGACCAACCCCAACTAAATCATCCCAGCCAGAGCTCTGTCAAGCCACACTTTAAAAACATCTAAGGATGGAGATTCCACCACCTCCCTAGGTAACCCATTCCAGTGCTTCACCACCCTCCTAATGAAAAACCTTTTCCTAATATCCAACCTAGACCTCTCCCACTGCAATCTGAGACCATTGCTCTTAGTTTTATCATCTACTACCACTGAAAACAGCCTAGCTCCATCCTCCCTGGAACCCCTTCAGGTAGTTAAAGGCTGCTATCAAATCCCCCCCCTCATTTGTCTCTTCTGCAGACTAAACAAGCCTAGTTTTCTCAGCCTCTCCTCATAACTCATGTGCGCCAGCCTCCTAATAATTTTTGTTGCCCTCCTCTGGACTCGGTCCAATTTGTCCACATCCTTTATGTAGTGGGGGGGCCCAAAACTAGACACAGTATTCTAAAAGTAGCCTCACCAGTGCCGAATAGAGGGGAATAATCACTTCCCTTGATTTGTTAGCAATGCAGAAAGGCTTTTCTCACCTGCCCTCTCTGAACCTAGTTTAAAGCCCTCTTTCACAAGTTTGATGAGTCAATGTCCGAAGATGTTCTTCTCCTGGAGAGGCAAGTGGTCTGGTCTCTCTTCCTGCCCCCTTCTCCAACCCCAGAGGGGTGAATGGACTGATCCCTCCTTCCCACCTAGAGCTTCCTGACTCCTTGATGGTGCAGGACGGTAATGATTCTGATACCATACCCTCCTCATTCAGGGCCTTTTTCCATGGAGGAGTCTGCCACTGAAGGGCTGTTAGAAATTCTCCCCTGCTGGAATCCATTGGGGTCTGTTACCTCATAGACCTTGAAAAAAAGAGATCCTGTTTGACCTCACACTCCATCTCTGCCTCACAGGCTCCTTGCCAGCGTCCCCACACTCTGATACCTGGAGTTGCTGGATCTCCTGGTAAACTCTGTCCAGCTGGATCCTGCTGAAATGCTTGTGCAGCCGGTACATGAGGGTCGCCTCAGAGACAGGGTGCACAGTGAGCGCCACCTGGAAGTCCTCACCCTCCTCCTTCTCTAGGTCTGCATTTTTGGCCAGTTCATAGGAGCGGTAATGTTGGCCCTGAAATGGATGAGACCCAGGAAGACTAGTTAGAACACTCTGATTCACAGTGGGCCCTCCCTCTCCCACTCATTTGCTCTGAAAGGGGTGAGAACCAGAGAGACAAACACTTGGGCATTGGGGGTCGGTGTCACCGTCTTCCCCTCACTTCATATATCCGAGGGGAATGCAGTCTTCTTGTTCTTTATTTCTGTCCCAGGCTGCCCCCACACTTCCTTGAAAAGTTGTGAAATTGCCATTTCCAAGGAGGATGTGAATGAAATGTGATTAAATCTGTTCTCTCAAATTACTGCCTAGCTCCACCTCCCAAGTGCTCTGGATGGTGACTGGGCCCTTGCCCCATGCTGCTATCCCAACACCTCCTTTCTTCCCAATACTTCACAGCATAGGTGTGGGGGCACCCTTTGACACCCCTATGACACAGACTTGTGAAGTTGTAGGGTCTATCGGGCTGGGGATGTGTCCTAGCCCCTGAAGGGACAGTACCTGGTGCTGAGACACACAGCTGATGCCCAGGAAGTCGATGATGCAGCGTCCCAACCACTCATCTGGGCGCACACTGAGAATCTCATTACGGCAGCTGTCCAGGTGCTGATGCAGCTTGAGCAGCAGGCTCCGGGAAAGCAAGTAGCCAAAGCCTCCATGGCAGTAGCGGGCCTGTTCATCCCCCCCAATGAACTCCTCAGCCCGGCCCAGGTAGACATCCTGGTTAATGCTTAGGTGCGTCACCAGGGCCTTGATCTGCTCAGCCTGGGCATAGGTGTCATCCTGCATGACGTAGAACCAGTCATAGTCACCCCCAAAGTGCTGGTGGATGTAACGCATGGTCTCATACATCAGCCAGACAGGGCGTTCATCCCCATGTGACACCAGCATCATGCCATGTGGCACCTTAGCACTGCGCAACCCTGTAAAATACAGCAGGTGTGGGAAGTGATGGGCCACTGTCTTGTTCACTGCCACAGCCAGCGTGTTCACAGTTGCCTTGGAGGTTAGCACAGCCACAAAGAGCCGTTCATGGAAGCCCAGCTCTGTCTGGATATAGCGGGTCCTGTAGGGAAAGGACATGGTTACAACACAAGCAGCGTGGAGAAGGGAAAAAAACTGATCTATCCCTATACCCATATCAGAGGCCGAGGGGCACCCATATCCACAACTGATGCAGAGAAATCTGATTCTTTTCAAAGCTCTTTCTTAGGGTGCAGCTGTGTGGATACATTACTAATGAGCTCACATTTTTAAGGCATTTTCGTACTTCACGGAAACCAAAGCCAATTGGCATCCTAATGCTTGTATCCAGCTATACAGCAAGATGGCATCACCCACTAATGAAAGACTGCCCCCTCTGGGCTGGGATGAAGCAGTGGTTTAACAGCCACCCAGCAATGCTGAACAAGTGTAGGGCAAGAAGTGAAGCTAACTGCTGTATTCAATAGAAATTGTAAGGAGAGGGAAGCTCAAGGGGGCAAAACGTAAATATATGAGATGCAGGAATCAAGATGTGATCCCCAGGGCAATAGTGCCACAGGATCTTTAATAACCATAAATCATCAGAATCTTGCTTTTATATCATACTTGAAAGATAGCATTCTGGCAGCACTGATAGAGGTGAAACTGATCCAAATGGATCTACCCACCCAGAGTACAGCACCCCTTAGTGCCAAACGATAGCATTGGGATCCACACAAAGGGGGGACTGCACTCCCTACTGAGCCCTGCCCCGCCCTCCACTCCACTCCCTGCAGCCTCTGTCTCCTATCCAAGTACTAGGAATACAGAAATTGCCAGACTGGATCTGACCAGAGGTCCATCTGGTCCGCTCTCGTCTCTGATGGTGGCCAGCATCACATGTTTCAGAAGAAGCTAAAAGAAGCCTCCTAACCCCTAGTAGTTAGACTGAACTCTGAAGCAGCAGGTTAAATACTCTAAAATGTAGGTTAGCACTGCAGTAAAGTTTGGCCTCACTGCCATCCTGTGGCATTGAGTGAAAAGTATTTCCTTTGATCAATTTTGAATTTCCTACCGTTTAGTTTAATTGAATGTCCCCTTTTTCTTGTGTTTTGAGACAGGGAGAACAGAAGTTGCTGATGTCTCTTTAGACCCCGTTATTTTATATACTTTAATCATGTCCCCAATTATTGGTCTCCTTTCTGAGGTAAGTCCCAATCTTTTTAATCACTTCATAAGAGAAGATTTTTTCCAGGCACCTAATCATTCTTGTCTTCCTTCTCTGAACCCCCTCTATTCTATTCTTTGTGCTGTACACAGAACCAAGATGACACCACATCACTGACTTATATAAATGTATTCATTTTTTGTTTATTATTCTCCATTCCATTCATGATATTTTTGCTTTTTTTGGCTGCTGCAGACTGAGAAAAGATATCTATGTAGCTGTCTCCAATAATGCTAGGTCCCTTTCCTGAGTTGATTTTGAACTGTGTAAGGTATGAGTAGGTTATTTTTTTTCCTCCAAAGTGCACTGCTTTGCAGTTAGCAAGATTGAATTTAATTTGCCATCATGTTGCCCATTCATCTAGCTCGGTAAGGTCTCTCTGAAGTTCCTCATGGTCTGCTCTGGATTTGATTAACCAAAATAACTGTCATCTGCAAACTGCTCACTCCTATGGTGGGGTGTCTATCCAACACTGTAATGAAAAGAGTTCAAACTGAAGTTAAGGAGCTCAATTAAAATGACTGGCCACACCAGCTGGGTGGGCCAGGCACAGTGACTAATGAATCCTAGCTAGGAGAGGAACTGGGGTTAGTATAAACAGAGAAAGCCTGGGGCAGAAGGGGTGACAGCTGAATTTAGTATGAGGGGCTTAGTGAGAGTCTTGGGGAAATGGGGTAACATTTAAAAAGCTCTACTAAAATTTTTAAGGATATGCAACAGAGAGTGTAGTGGCATGGATGTAAGAGGAATATAGTAGGTGATGGTTATACTCTGTAGATGAGTCTGCTTTGCCATAAAGCATAAGAAATGGAAGACAAAGGCAGCTGCAGGGAGAGAGGTAGGAACTCTACAGTTGCTCTCTGGATTGGAGAATGGGAAGAGTTCTGGGAGACATTCAATCGAGGACCAAGAGAGAAATAAAAGATCAAGCCTAAGGGAGTTTAAATTTATGCTTCTATTCTGGGCTTTATTGGGTGATTCCAGCAGGGAGTCCTAACCCTGCAAGAAGGATGAACTCAGAAAGGCCTCCTTGCAGGCTTAGTAGAAAGAAGTCCAAAGAAATAGCAGCAAGAAGGTTGAGGGATTGAACCTTGACTTGCTTGCCTGGAACCCATTGTAGAGGGCAGACCTGGGTTCCTCTACAATCACTGGTGACAGGTGGCATGAAGCACCTAAGAAGGGAATAGATGACTGGAAATCCTGAGGAAAGTGCATATGAACCACTGGGACCATGATCAAACGTGACACTGGATGGAGGGATTAGACATTTTATTGGTTGGTCTTTTTGCTATCCTGAAAGGTGTGGCATTAAATTGTGACCTGGCCAAAGGGGCCACCAATCATGGAAGGTGCCTGCTATGCCATACCCATTGATGAGTGCACTCAACACAGGTGTGCCCCTTCTTCTACAAACTCTCCTTTCCAGATCATTAATAAACAAAATAGATCCTAGGATGCAATCTTGAGGTCCTGGCTATTAGCTTTATGTCATGATGAATAAAGACTCCTTATTCATTCTCCTTGTTTTCTTTCTCCTAGCCAGTGTTTGATCCATGACAATACTTTGCCTCTCACTCCTTGACTACTTAATTTCTCTAATAGCCTTTTATGAGACATCTTATCCAAGCCCTATTGAAAATTCATCTAAATTGTCAACTGCTTCTCCTTTATCTGCTCTTTTGCCACATTCAAAAGAATTATAATAAATTAGTGGGACACAATTTTCCTTTGTAGAAACGGTGCTGATTATATCCTGTCACATCATGATCTTCCAGCTGTTTTATTATACTATATTTTTGTTTCAGCAAACTAACCCAATCTTACCCTGTAAGAGCTGATGGGGCCCCCCGATGTTACCCATAGGCAATCACCTTTACCACACAATGACTTGCTCAAAAGGAGTGTTTCTTACCTGAGCACTTTCTTGTAAGGCTTGTTGGGGTCTCGGTAGTAGGGAACAATCCTGGGTTTGAAGTCTTCATCATTCTGGCCTGGCCTTCCTCCAGCAGCAGAGTCCTGCTGCATTTTTCCTATAAACAGCCCATTATTTATCCCTGCGTCCATGCAAGTATCCTCTCCATCACTCTGGATCCAAGAGACACGCAGCAGGCTTAGACTGCATCCTAAGGAGAGGCCCAGGATGAGTGGCAGTGCAGGCCGCAGGAAGGCAAGGAGAGTAGCCAGACGCATTGCAGAGCTATCATGAAACAATATGCAGGATCTTCGACAAGAAAGTATCTAGAATCATAAGAAGTCTGGACAAAGGGAGATCTAGAAATGCACCAGAACCGGACAGATCTAGAAAACTGTGATACAGATGCATGAAAGGATTTCGCACTTAAAGGCAGTAGTAGGCCACTGATCTAGCCCAGTCATGGGTGTGTAACAGTGTCATAAACGAACCACACAGTTCAGAGAATTTGGCACTATGCTCATGCTGTAAAGAAAATTAAATGAACTCCAAGTAGTGTCCACGTCTGGGGACATGGCAAACCATTCCCAGCTCCTTGACAAGTGAAGCAGAGAGGGCTCCAGTCCAGAGATCTACGAATCCAGTCAGCTCCAGACTTCAAGATACAAACACTTTTCACATGGGATGGAATCAGAAAGTTTCCTAAACGTCCAGCTACAGGAACCTTAGGAGCAGAGGGAGAAAGAAATCAGCATTCAGGTCCCTTGGAATAACAGTTGGAAACATGAAACACTGACCCTTCTCAGCTAATGGACACTGTCTCAGTGGTGACTCAGGTTAACACCCTGCATGACAGCCTGTCCCACTTGCTCATTTCTTAGTGCCCTGCTGATGCACGTCTGATGGTCCCATCCAGGCTACCTAGAAAGATGGAAACTGAACCACCAGAACTGCAGGATCGAATCTGTCTCCATGACAACTGTGCAGAGACTCAAACAAAGGTTAGGATACCCTGAACTCCAGAGCTGGAATTAAGCCCCCTTCTGCCCTGCTAAGAGAGTTCAGAAACTCCACTATTGAGACAGGCCTGTGCTGCTTGTAGTGGGAAAGGATGAGGACTTTGGCAGAGGTAGTGGAGGAAAATAGGCTAGAAGGGCTTTTCCCCTTAAGATACATGCTCCAGTGCAGTCCCAGGTTGGGGAAACTGGCTGAGTCAGGAAACTGGGCTTTTTACCCCTGAGGCCTATGTTCTAGTGCAACTTATCGGACATGTGTGCTCAACCTAACAAGCATCAGCATTGCAGGCCTTAGCTGGCAGCTTCATTTGCGAGACGATGGAATAGGGCATAGAGAAAGAGCTCTCCTCTTCTCCCCAGAGATCTCTCCAAGGCCAGGCTGAACCTCACTGGCAAGACACCATGTGAGAAGGAAGCTTGTCCTGCTGATGCCTGGGCTGCCCAGCACTGACCCTCTGCGCACTGGATGTGGTCCCCGTCCTGCCCTGAAGGAGGGCGGCTGCCTGAGCGCCTGGTCTCACCGACACGGGGGCCAGTTCTGTTCCAGACCGAGGGGCTAGGGAAGACTCCGCGTAGCCCCCAGTCTGCCCAGGAGTTGCCCTGCAGGGCCTGCGGTGGCTGCCAGGTACCTGTCAGATCCGCCCCGGCGGAATCGCCCCTCACTGGCCCTGCGCCCGGGCCGGGCCGGAGGCCGGGCCGCGCTGTAACAGGCTGGCGGCTGGCTCAGGCCGGGGCCGCAGGCTGGCATCTGCTCTGCGCCGGCCAGGGCTCCGGGGGCTGCCAGCTCAGACGCCTCCTGATGCCAGGATGCCCCAGCGAATCCCGCTCCCCTTCCTCACTTCCTCTTCCCCTCTCTATGATCCGCCGCCTGCTCGCTGGACGCTGAGTCGTGGCCGCCGGACCGCTCCTCGCAGCTCTATGGTTCCGCGCGCATGCGCAGATCTCCTGCCTCAAGGCCGCACCTCTCCCTCCCTCCTCAGTCGCGCCGGCTGCTTTTCTAGCAACGTCCGCTCGCGCGTCGCGCCCGCTCCCGCCGGCCGGCTCGTGCTGACTCTGAGCCCGCGCCCCGGCCGGGCCCCAGACGCCGCCCTGCGCCCCTGCCGAGCCGGGCGTGGAGAAAGCCGGACCCCAGAGTGGCCCGGCCAGCTTCCCCCGGAGCGGACATGTCTCGGGGCAGGGGCACGGTGGAGATCAGGGCAAGGAACCTTCCAGCTGCACGGCAAGACCTCTCAGCTCGGGCTGAGATGAATCCTTCCGTGACCCTGCGAGCAGTGTCTGCCATCACTGCTGCCTCCTGCAATGGCACCTCGCTCTGCACCACCCCATGCTAGCCGTGCTGGCCAACCTCGGCATTAAATGGACCCCTGGGCTGCTTCAGTCTGGCAGTTTTCATGTCCCAGGCAGTAATCCCTAGTATTCAGAGGGGGGCATCTCTGGAGAGTGCCTGGGGCTGTAGATTAATGAAGATGGTGTGCCCATGAAGTATCACAAAAGATAAGGAAGTGTTTTATGGGGATGCAGTCCTGACACCCACACCCAGCAGGAAAATACCCAGTCCGTGTTTGCTAGCCCGTATCATTTCCTCCCCATCCAGGAATATACTCAGCCCCTATCTCCCCAGGGAAAACTCCAGCTCCATCTTCTCAACTCCAGCTTTGTGTTGTACCTTCTTTGGGGCAGGAACTCTTTGTTTTGTGGTCCTAGAGCTGCAGCACCTGGTCCTGGGGGGTCCAGGTCCATGACTAGAGCTGCTAGGCACTAGACTAATACAAATAATGAAAAAGCAAAGCAAAGCCAAGAAAAATGCAGACATGGCCCTGACCCCAGAGGTGTCAAGCTACTTCCTCATCTGACCCCATCCTGGGCCCCTGGTATCCCCAGCCCTGTGACCCCATTCCGGGCGCGTGTTTCCTTCCTCCTCAGGCGTCCCCCGGCACCGAGAAACATTGCGGGGGAGATGGGGGATGACAAGTGACCGGGCCTTCCACCGAGAAGCCACGGCCAGCGGACTCCATGTCCCAAGGGGCCCCGGAGCTCGGCGCGTTGCATGCTGAGAGTTGGAGGCCCGTCTCGCCCAGTCTCTTATGGAGACCTTTGGACTTGACTCCATTTCCCAGAGTGTCGCGAGGCCCGGCGTAAAGTGACGTTTCACATGGTGATTGGTGGTAGGGTCGGAGGGGGCGGAGCGTGCGCACGAGGTAGCAGCTTCTGTTGCGACAGAAGGAAAAGCGCGTAGGAGCCGGCCGGGCAGCTGGGGCGAGGCCGGGCGCTGGGGCGGTGAGGGGCGCGCGGGGCCGGGGGTGATGAGCCGCGCTGGGAGGGAGCGGGGGAAGATTGGGCCTTGCCGGCATCCGGCCGCTCCCTTCCCGGCGCCTCCGTGCGAGGTGAGGCCCGGCCCCCGCCTGTCGGACCTGGGGACAGGGCGGCCGTGCGGGCCGGAGCCGCCCGGCAGCCCCTCAGCCATACCAGGGACAAGGGCGACTGCGGACATGTGGAGCCAGCGGCCCTCACCGTGGTGCCGCTCCGGGCCTTGAGCGCAGCGCCGGCCTGCGGCCACGTCCTGGGCAGCCGAGTGGCCGTCCGTTTGGGGCCGCTGGTGCTAAGTGGCGTTGTCGGCTCCTGGCCCCTTCGGAGGAATTCATGAATCTTTTTAAACGGGCGACATCCATGCCCTGAGCCCTACATGCTGCGAGCACCAATTAACCAGGAAACGGGGTCCAGGCTGGGGTACAGCTGGTGAAAATGTCAAGTCTAATGGAAGCCCAGAAAGGGGTCTCGGTCCTGGGGTCTGTGGCAGGCCCTGGCTTCTCTCTAATGGGTTTCCTCTTTCTCTTCCTGTAGGTTGCACTGCATTTTGCAGCTGTGCTAGAGCAGTGATCTGTAATCATGCCCTCTGACCTGGCCAAGAAGAAAGCAGCCAAGAAGAAAGAGGCAGCCAAAGCTCGCCAACGGCCAAAGAAAACCCCTGAGGAGAATGGTGATGTTGAGATTGAGCAACAGGAGTTGAAGAATGAGGAGGCCAATGGGACAGAAGGGTCAGGTGAGAAAGGAGCTTTTTTTTATTGGACTCTTTCCCTTCCCTGGGTAACTAGGCTAGTCACTTCTCTCCCAGCTCAGCACCATCTGTGCCTCTCTGTCTTGCAGCTTGGGCTCCTGCCAGCTGACTGGTTTAAGGAGCCCTCCCCTGCTGCCGAAGTCAGACTCTGGCATCTGAGGGGCACAGGATACTTGGCAGAATTTCCACCATGTTGTATCTTGTTATGGAGCTAGCTTGGCTCCCTGTACATGCACTCCTATCTCAGGTGTGTCTAAGACAAAAAAGACTGATAGATAGCAAAGATGCTGAACTGGATTAGGCTAGAAACTAACCCCACAGTATTAGACCCCTATCAGTGAAAATATCTCAGATCCTTGGCTCATGCTGGACCCTGATAATACACTGTCCAAAACCACCACCTATCTCTAACAGGTAAGGCTCCCTCCATTTCTCTTGGGCCGTAATCTAGGTGCAGTAATTTGTCACTCACAGGCAGGGCTACAGCAATTCTTCCTGTCTGGATATAAACTAAGACCTTGCAGAGTAGCAACAGATGATGCTGATGTGGCTGTATCCCACAGAAACAGACATATTGCAAACCTCAATGGCACATTGGTGCTTTGACTTGCATTGGTTCTCTGCCATTCTGGTGCTTGGGGGTTTCTTATTTTCAGTCTTTTAGCACAGGCCTGGACTGTGTCTTTCTGGCACACTAAAACTAGCAGAGTCTGGATAGCTTAATGGGAGAGACCCTTCCAATAGGGGAACGTTGGCCTGCTATCCTCTCATAGAGGAAACAGGGAAGATTCCTATCTTTGCACTACTGCCTTTTCACAACAGACATGGAGCAGGAGGAAGCAGGCTTCTTTTAGAGATACTATGCCAGCAAGGCTGTAACCAGAGCAGGGCAGCCACAGGGCACAAAGCTGCGGGGTCAGAAAAAGACCCCAAAAATGGTAAAGACACAAATATGTTTTCTTGTCCTGGGTGCCAAAAAGCCTAGTTATGTCTCTGTTTGCCAAGCAGTTATGGTCACCAGAGGGCCAGAATCCCCAGGAGCAACGCTGTACCTTTAAAGGATCCTGCTTTTCTGGGACCATCCCATATCTGTGTAGCAGGCAGAGAGATGCTGGGGAAATAAATCTGTTAAAGGCAGCATAGTCCAGTGGTCAGGGCAGTGGACTGGAGTTCAGAGACTTGGGTTCTGTCACTAGCTCTGCCACTGATTTGCTCTGTGATCTTGGGCAAGTCACTCCTTCTCCAGATTCTTTCCCCTTCAACCCTTTGTCTGTCTGGTTGACCAAGCAAAGTGAGGCCTAATGCTTAATGGCATTTCTATTTGTCTGTAATACGGTAACTTTTGAAGACCACATCCAATCAATTCCAAAACTTCAGGAAATGTTCTAGGCATCAGTGGGAAGAACCCTATTGATTTTACTGACAGTTGGAAAAGGGGAACAGCAGAAAAGCCTGATTTCCATGTGGTGCTGCAGACAGAGAAACACTGACAGATCAGAGGTAACTCAGCCAGGCATCACCCTCTCACACCAGTTCATTTGCATACTTCAATCCCATTGGGTGAACTTGAATCAGCAAATAAAACTGCAGGTCAGGACAGAACTATTTAAATGGACTTGGGGGCTGCAGGGGTTCAGCACAGGAATAGCTGGGGCTGCCTCAGATCAGGAGTTGTATTGGCTGAGTAGGGGTGAGCCTGGAGATTTGCACTGTGGTTCCATACTCTGCCTGGCTCAAGCAAGATTATCTGCCTTTGCCCAGTCAAAACTGTTCTAGTTCGTCTAAACTGTGCCTTTTTGGTGTTCTATTCCTCTGCCTGCAGCACCAAATGGGCATTGTCATGGGGAAGTTGTTTATATAAAGCTGATCAATCACTGAAGAAAAGAAAAGGAATGGTTTAGGTAGCGTAACGATAAAATTTAGGTTTAGTGGCAGCATTCTGCAAAATTGGTAGAGGCTTGAGAATAGAGACAGGGTTTCTGCTCCTTCCACCTGCCATCTTGGCCATATAAGGGACTAAGTTTGCATACCTCTAGCATATTTAAACTAAGATCTTTTCTGTATGTTTGTGCAGGGTCTAGCACCTTTTGGCTTACTAATAATTGGTTACTTAAGAAATGTTAACTGGTTCCTTTTGCCAGGGTTGATGCCCCATTATGGGATTGCGGGCTGCACCTAAATTGTGTAAAAGGGGTCAGATTGCAACTGCCCGTCTCTCTTATACAGAAGTATTTCCAGGGCAACCACAGGTTATGGGGTGCAGTGCAGCTTGGCAACTAGGATCAGGATGCTGAGAACCTTGTAGCCTCCATAGACTGTGCACTTACCACTCAGGAGGCTGTATGCATTTCTGCTCTGAGAGGCTGGAGTTTTGGGAAGTCCCAAAGGGTGCTCTGTGTTTGGCATAGCAGCGTCCCGGAGGAAGAGTTGGGCTCCCAATTCAAGTTTCCATGAGGATGTGTGCAGGAGAAGATTTGGTCATGAGGGTAAGTAAAGGGTAGGAGCAATGAGGAAGGAAGGAAAACTCTGCTTGGAGACTGAGGATGGGGGAGGGATGCATATAGGCAGTGTCGCCTCTTCAGCACTGGCAGCAGCTCTCTCTAACCTGGTCCTTTTTCAAAGAACCTTTATCCTCTTCATTCCAATGCAGCTGTCCTGTGGCTGAGCTCCTGCTTTAAACTCTCCTTATACAAGCCCTTACTGCTCCCCCTGCTTGGCTGCTCAGGGTATGCCATTTCCTTCTGGCCTCCAGGGAGCGATGATCTCACTAGGGTATGGCAGTAGGCTGGCCCTCCAAAAACTGACTTTATATCTTCAGAGGCCCAGTCTTTCTTATGGGAAGGCCTCACTAGCTATGTTGACTCTGCCTGCTTAGCTGAGCAAGTGGTTGTAAGATCCTGAGTAGTCTCACATCTGGGGGGTAGGGGCAGACTCCCACATCATTGTGAGTGTTCGGAGGTACTAAGGGCTGCCATGTCTTTTAACCTGTCTCCACACACAGAGATAGATGCTCTGACGAAGGAGTTGGAGGACTTTGAGCTGAAGAAAGCAGCTGCCCGCGCTGTCACTGGGGTGCTCGCCTCCCACCCCAACAGCACCGACGTACACATCATTAACCTTTCGCTGACCTTTCACGGCCAGGAGCTGCTGAGCGACACCAAACTCGAGCTGAACTCAGGGCGTCGCTATGGGCTTATCGGGCTCAATGGGATAGGTGAGATTTGGGGGGGTGGTGTGTGCATGGAAAAATCGTAGAGCGGATCCTCAAGGAATCCATTTTGAGGCACTTGGAAGAAAGGAAGGTGATCAGGAACAGTCAGCATGGATTCATCAAGGGCCAACCTGATTGCCTTCTATGATGAGATGACTGGCTTTGTGGATTTGGGGAAAGTAGTGGACGTGATATACCTTGACTTTAGCAAAGTTTTAGATATGATCTCCCACAGTATTCTTATCAGCAAGTTTGCAGATGACACTAAACTAGGGGGAGTGGTAGATACCCTGGAGGGTAGGGATACAGAGTGACGTAGGCAAATTGGAGGATTGGGCCAAAAGAAATCTGATGAGGTTCAACAAGGACAAGTGCAGAATCCTGCACTTAGGACGGAAGAATCCCACACACAGCTACAGACTGGGGACCGATGAGCTAGGCAGCAGTTGTGCAGCGAAGGACCTGTGGGTTACAGTGGACAAGAAGCTGGAGGTGAGTCAACAGTGTGCCCTTATTGCCAAGAAGGCTAACGGCATGTTGGGCTGAATTAGTAAGAGCATTGCCAGCAGATGGAGGGAAGTGATTAGTCCCCTCATTTGGCATTGGTGAGGCCACATTTGGAGTATTGTGTTCAGTTTTGGGCCCCCCACTACAGAAAGGATGTGGACAAATTAGAGGGCAACAAAAATGATTAGGGGGCCGGAGCACATGACTTGTGAGGTGAGACCGAGGGAACTGGGATTTGTTTAGTCTGCAAAAGAGAAGAGTGAGGGGGGATTTGATAGCAGCCTTAACTACCTAAAAGGGGGTTCCAGGGAGGATGGAGCTAGGCTGTTTTCTGTGGTGGTAGATGACAGAACTAGGAGCAATGGTCTCAAGTTGCAGTGGGGGAGGCCTAGGTTGGATATTAGGAAAAACTTTTCATTAGGAGGGGCGTGAAGCACTGGAATGGGTTGCTTAGGGAGGTGGTGGCATCTCCATCCTTAGAGGTTTTTTAGGCCCAGCTTGACAAAGCCCTGGCTGGGATGATTTAGTGGGGGTTGGCCCTGCTTTGAGAAAGGGGTTGGACTAGATGGCCACCCGACGACGTCCCTTCCAACCCTAGTCTTCTATGATTCTACGATATGACTATGTGGGGAAAGTGTCTCAGCGCTGTTTTGGGGAAATGATGTTCCTGGGGGATACTGAACTGGTGGGGAGCTACAGGATGCAAAACCTCGGTGATGCTAGAGAGAGGGGCTGCCTTGGCTGGAAAAACTAGAATGAGACTCAGCTGGCCAGTGCAGCAGATACTACTGGGGCAGCTGCCCTCATCCCAGGGAGATTCAGGAGGAATCGAATGGGAGGAAGGAAGTTGGATGGATTTGCATTGCACCTTTGGCTTGTCTTTTTAGCAGCATCAGTGTCACAGTGCAGGGAGGTGATGGTGACCATGTTTCTTGTCTTGAAATCCTGTCTTCTGTTGGCTTCTGTGACTCTTTTCTTTCCTGGTTCTATACCTACCTTCCTAATGGAGGATTCTCCTTCTTTGCCCTCCAGTGTTCTCTGGTGTATCCTGTCAAGGAACCCAAACTCAGGGGTCCTTATTTACACGTTTGTTGCCCAGTGGATGGTCCAAATTAGCCAGACGGCAGGTTAGCAAAGTCAAAAGTTTATTTTATATGTAAAGAAGGTGGCCCGATGGTCAGGGCAACCCTAAGCATACATTTTTTTAAAGCTTATATATCTTACACAAACAAGTTTTTTACGTCACAGTTTTTAAGGCAATACTTACTAAAAACTCCTTATCTAAGGAATTCCTTAGTCTCCCAATTTCAACTCCCCCATCTAAGTTGCAAGGTCTTTTTCCTCATTCTGTACTTACTGGCATCTTAGGCCTCAAAACTATCTTATTATTGTTGCACATAATTTATTAAACATCTGCTAGAAAGGCACTTTCCATCTCATGCTTTGTCAGCCATTTAGTCAGACTGGTTCCCCTGAAAAAGAGAGAATCCATCTTTTCCCTCAACAGTCCCCCATTTGTTCCTATTAGTCCTACTATTAGGAACACAATTATAATACATTTTTTTATTGCTTATGCTAATATACTTGTACTGTATTGACTTTTGCACTATTTGTTTTTTAGGGGGCTTAAACTTTACTTGTTGAAATAATAAATAACATTGCATACAACAAAACATTATCATTAATATTATTATAAACACAAGTATGCTTACAAATTTTTTAAGCCAGGATAAATTTGGTAACTAAGAAGTTAGCGCATTTTAAATGGAGGACCATGAAATGTCAATGTCAGACAGTGGCAATGAAGGGTTAGCAAATTTATGAAAAAGTTTGCTGATATTTTACATTTTGTGTACATTTATTTTAATTTGACTTGATGTATTTTTATAAAAACAATAGATTTGATTTAATATTACAAACTTTTTTTGTTGAGCCAATAATTGGTCTAGAACTAATTTATTTTAAATACTTATTTATGCCAGCGATTCAATTTCAGCCTGTAAATTTAAAATAGCATTTTAATTGCATTGGGAAATATTTTAAATTCAGCTGCAAATTTTTTTAGTGCATATTTTAAATTACTTACTTTTTGCCAGGGCCGAAACGTTTTTTTTTGTTTGTTTGTTTTTTTTACAACGCTGAAGAGTATTCAGTTAATGGGTTGTAATGATGAGCGTCCATGGTGGGCTTAAAACTTCTCTTAGGCCGGTGGTTATACACAACCTCACGTAGGGGAACCGGGTGCACGTTTCCAGGCCAGAGATATACCAGGGTACATTTTTTTTTTTTTACCTTGGTGGTAAAATTGTTTGTGTTTTTTTTCTCATTTTTTACATGCCCACTATATACAAGCTCCGCTTCCCCCCAGCCACGGCTAATGCATTCTGCAGCACGGCGGCTGCACCAGAAAAGGCATATCTGCTGCCCATACCTGCTATCTTCTTTCCTGATCATGGTGGACCACCACTACCCTGCCTGTCACTGTTGCCTATTATCTGGGAGTCATCTTAAACTTGGACTTCTCTCTAGGTCCTCACGTCCAGGCTATATTAAAATCTGTCTGATTCTGTCTACATAACATTTAAGATATCATCTTTCCTATCTATCCACACTGTTACAATTCTCATCCAAGTCCTCATCATCTTACTCCTTGATTACTGCAACATCCACCTCTCTTCTTGACATATGTGATCTTGCCCCACTCATACCCATTTAGGATACTGCTGCAAAGATAGTTTTCTGAGCCTGTCACTCCTGACCACATCAGACCTCTCTGAATCTCTCTACTGGCTCTCCTTTCTTTATCACATCAAGCATAAGCTGCTTGTCTTTACTTTCAAGGTTTTTGAGTCAGTCCCTGCCCTACCTATCGTTTCTCATTAACCATTGAGCTGTTTGTGGCTTGCCTCTGATCACTTGTTAAATTTTCAGACACCTTTGTGCTTTCCCCCAAGCTGTCCCATGGTGCCTACATAAACTTGACAGGCAGGCTGCTATTGTGCCAAGATCTTTGCTTCTCATGCTGAGCAATATTGTTTCGTTCTTTACTTATACTCTCCTGTCTGTACCTATCTGTTGTTTCTTGTCTTACACTTAAAATAGAATCATAGAATCCTAGATTATTAGAGTTGGAAGGGACCTCAGGAGCTCATCTAGTACAACCCCCTGCTCAGAGCAGGACTATCCTCAGCTAAATCATCCTGGCGAGGGTTTTGTCAAGCCACAGCTTAAAAACCTCTAAAGATGAAGTTGCCACCACCTGCCTAGGTAACCCATTCCAATGCTTCACCACCCTCCTAGTGAAAAACTTTTTCCTAATGTCCAACCTAGACCTCCCCCACTGCAACTTGAGACCATTGCTCCTTGTTCTGTCATCTGCCACCACTGAAAACAGCCTAGCTCCATCCTTCCTAGAACCCCCTTTCAGGTAGTTAAAGGCTGCTATCAAATTCCCCCTCATTCTTCTCTTCTGCAGACTAAACAGGCTTAGTTCTTTCAGCCTCTCCTCATAAGTCTTGTGCTCCAGCCCCCTCATCATTTTTGTTGCCCTCTACTGGACTGCAACTTGTCCACATCCTTTTTGTAATGGGGGGCCCAAAACTGGACACAATACTCCAAATGTGGCCTCACCAATGCCGAATAGAGGGGAATAATCACTTCCCATGATCTGCTGACAATGCTATTACTAATGCAGCCCAATATGCCATTAGCCTTCTTGGCAACCAGGGCACACTGCTGACTCTTATCCACTGTAACTCCCAGATCCTTTTCTGCAGAACTGCTGCCTAGCTCGTCGGTCCCCAGTCTGTAGCTGTGTATGGGATTCTTCCATCCTAAGAGCAGGACTCTGTACTTGTCCTTGTTGAACCTCATCAGATTTCTTTTGGCCCAATCCTCCAATTTGTTTAGGTCCTTCTGTATCCTATCCCTCCCTTCCAGGGTATCCACCACTCCCCCTAGCTTAGTGTCATCTGCAAACTTGCTGAGGGTGCAATCTACCCCATCCTCCAGATCATTAATGAAGATGTTGCACAAAACTGGCCCCAGGACTGACCCCAGGGGCACTCCACTTGTGACCGGCTGCCATCTAGACGTGGAACCATTGATCACTACTTGTTGAGCCCTTTGCTCTAACCAGTTCTCTTTCCATTTTATAGTCCATTCATCCAACCCAGACTTCTTTAACTTGCTGATAAGAATACTGTGGGAGACGGTATCAAAAGCTTTGCTAAAGTCAAGGTATATCACGTCCACCACTTTCCCCACATCCATTGAACCAGTCACCTCTTCATAGAAAATTGTAAGCTCCTGGGGTCAGGGACTCTCTCTTTGTTTTGTTTGTACAGCGTCTATCACAGTAGGGTCCTAATTTATGAGTAGGGCTCCTAGGTACCATGATAATTCAAACAGGAATAACTGCACTCTCTCCCAATGCCAGACTCATAGACTCATAGGTCAGAAGGGACCAATATGATCATC
>ML675662.1:832479-861780 GCA_007922155.1 Mesoclemmys tuberculata | reverse complement strand
TTTCCTAATATCCAATTTGTACCCATTCGTCCTCGTGCCTATAACAGACAATAACAGAAGGGTGTTTGTCTGCTTGCCTTCCTGCACTAGGAAAATCCATGCTCCTGTCCGCTATTGGGAAGCGGGAGGTACCAATCCCAGAACACATTGACATCTATCACCTGACCCGGGAGATGCCTCCTAGTGAGAAGACACCACTGCAGTGTGTGATGGAGGTGGATACGGAGAGGGCCATGCTGGAGCGGGAGGCAGAGCGGTTGGCTCATGAGGATGGTAAAGCCGTAGAAGGTTCATGTAGATGGGGAGTCCCCTTAGGGGAGGGGCCCCTTACTCAGGCTCTTCACTGAAGCTTTCACAAGGCGTAATGCCTGACCCTGCTGCCCAACTGTAGCTGGGAACTTCTGGTGACCCCTGCGCCTTCTCTAGCCACACAATGGTTCCTTTAGTTTAAAACAGAGTGGAGATTGCTCCCCTGCAGCTTGCTATAGGGTCTCTGCCTTGGGAGGGGGTTATGTGAACCATGGGGCAGGGAGGTAGGCCCCAAGCAGTTGCAGGCAGGCCCCAAGCAGTTGCAGGCAGAGGTGATGAGGGAAACATGGAGAGTGGGGCACTTATGGGGTACATTGGCTCGTGGGGCACTGGTGCGGGTGCTGACTGGCAGAGTCCTGTCTTGCAGCGGAGTGTGAGAAGCTGATGGAGCTGTATGAGCGTCTGGAGGAGCTGGATGCTGATAAGGCAGAAGTGCGGGCCTCACGGATCTTGTATGGCTTGGGCTTCACTCCAGCCATGCAAAGGAAGAAGCTGAAAGATTTTAGTGGTGGCTGGCGAATGAGGGTGGCTCTCGCCAGGTGAGTGCTATGCTAAGTGCTCCCTCCTTGGAGATTCCCCTCTTCTGTTCCTTCCTGCTGTAGTGGAGGCACAGAGATCTCTGGGCAGGCGGGAGGGGGTTGCTTTCTGGACATCCATCACCAAGCTGGACTTGGGGAAACCTCCATTCGCTACATCTCTCCTTCTGTCCTCTACAGAGCCCTCTTCATTCGGCCATTTATGCTGCTGCTGGATGAGCCCACAAACCACCTGGACCTGGACGCCTGTGTTTGGCTGGAAGAGGAGCTGAAAACGTAAGCATGGCTGGTGGTGTGCTCTGGGGCCTGTGCACCCTTGCTGGGGCATCTCAGCACAGCTCAGTCCCTGCAGCAGTCACTCACTGGCAGCTGTTCTGTTACGTGCCACCTGTGGACATTTCTGTTTGCCTTATGGTCACACTGAGGCCCCATTGTACTGGGTGCTGCACGGAGACTAGGAGGCCCATGTCCCAAAGGACTCTCGCAGGGAGGCATTTCTGAATTAGTTTCCCATGGAGCAGACGAGGCCCTCCAAAACGTGTGCCGGGGCCTCTTTCCTGTCCATTCTGCCCAATTGGGGTGAGGGATCATCCTCTGCTTCCTGTGATTGGGCCCAGCTCTTGTGGTACCTCATTTTCTGTAGGGGGAGTGAATTCAGAGTGTTTCTTAGTGCACATGAGCGCCGCCGCCGCCCCCCCCCCCAGTTACTGGCAGGGCTGTCAGCCTAGGAATTTCATCCCAGTCTGGCCTCTAATAGGTCTTTGTAATGTTGCAGGTTCAAACGGATCCTTGTGCTGATCTCCCACTCCCAGGACTTCCTGAATGGCATCTGCACCAACATCATCCATATGCACAACCGTAAGCTGAAGTACTACACGGTGAGTGAGTGGGCCCAGGGTGTGACAGGCTCTACTGGGATGTGGGAGGAGGAGACTCATTTAAAGAAATGAGAGAACACCCTTTTTCAGGCTACTTACTCCAGTCCAGACCCACCCATAGTTCCAGGGCAGAAATGTGCAGTCTAGAGAGCATCTGCTTGAAAGTGGCCTGTGCAGCTTGCTTCTGCTATGTGCAGGGAGAGCCGGGCCTTTGGGAATTGTCTCATATTCTGTGGTCTCTCTGTCTCTCTCCAGGGGAATTATGATCAGTATGTGAAGACGCGTCTGGAGTTGGAAGAAAATCAAATGAAGCGTTTCCATTGGGAGCAGGATCAGATTGCTCACATGAAGGTACCTATGTAGCTGGACTGCAGTTCTCATTCTTCCCCCACATGCACAACACCTATAGTGGCTGCTGCCAGGCTAATCGCTTGTCTCATTACAGAATTACATTGCACGATTCGGTCATGGCAGTGCCAAGCTGGCTAGACAGGCCCAAAGCAAAGAGAAGACCCTTCAGAAAATGATGGCCTCCGGGCTAACAGAGAGGGTGGTGAATGATAAGGTAGGATGGGGAAGTGGGGTTGCACTGCACTGGGCAGCACAGAATGGGGAGGAAGTTCCCTCAGTGCTGAAGGAAGAGGTTCAGGACTATTTAGAAAGATTGGACATACACAAGTCCATGGGCCAGATGCAATTCATCCGAGTGTGCTGAGGGAGTTAGCTAATGTGATTTCAGAGCCATTGGCTATTATTTTTGAAAGCTCGTGGCATTTGTGGGTGGTCCCTGATGATTGGAAAAAGGCAAATAGTGCCCATTTTCAAGAAAGAGGATCCAGGGAACTACAGACTGGTCAGCCTCACCTTAATCCCAGGTAAAATCATGGACCAGGTCCTCAAGGAATCCATTTTAGTGCACTTGGAAGAGAGGAAGGTGATCAGGAACAGTCAACATGGATTCACGAAGGGCATGTCATGCCTGACCAACCTGATTGTCTTCTATGAAGAGGTGACTGACTCTGTGGATGTGGGGAAAGTGGTGGATGTGATATATCTTGACTTTAGCAAACCTTTTGATACCATCTCCCACAGTATTCTTATCAGCAAGTTAAAGAAGTCTGGGTTGGATGAATGGACTATAAAATAGATGGAGAGCTGGCTAGATCATTGGGCTCAATGGGTAGTGATCAATGGCTCCATGTCTGGCTGGCTGCCAGACACAAGTGGAGTGCCCCAGGGCTTAGTCCTGGGGCCGGTCTTGTTCAACATTTTCATTAATGATCTGGAGGATGGGGTAGATTGCACCCTTAGCATGTTTGCAGTTGACACTAAGCTAGGCAGATACCCTGGAAGGTAAGGGAAAGGATACAAAGTTGGACAAATTGGAGGATTGGGCCAAAAGAAATCTGATGCAGTTCAACAAGGACGAGTGTAGAGTCCTCCACTTAAAATGGAAGAATCCCATGCACTGCGACAGACTGGGGACTGATGGGCTAGGCAGCAGTTCTGCAGAAAAGAACCTGGGGGTTACAGTGGATAAGAAGCGGGATATGAGTCAGCAGTGTGGCCTGGTTGCCAAGAAGGCTAATGGCATATTGGGCTGCATTAGTAGGAGCATTGCTATCATATTGAGGGAAGTGATTATTCCCTTCTATTCGGCATTAGTGATGCTGCATTTGGAGTATTGTATCCAGGTTTGGGCCCCCCACTACAGAAAGGATGTGGACAAGTTGGAAAGTCCAGCAGCAACAAAATGATGAGGGGGCTGGAGCACAAGACTTATGAGGAGAGGCTGCAAAAGAGAAGAATGAGGGGGGTTTGATAGCAGCCTTTAACTACCTGAAAGGGGGTTCAAGGGAAGATGGAGCTAGGTTGTTCTCAGAGGTGGCAGATGACAGAACAAGGAGCAGTGGTCTCAAGTTGCAGTGGGGGAGCTCTAGGTTGGATATTAGGAAAAGGTTTTTCCTTAGGAGGGTGGTGAAGCACTGGAATGGGTTACCTAAGGAAGTGGTGGAATCTCCATCTTTAGAGGTTTTTAAGGTGTGGCTTGACAAAGCCCTGGCTGGGATGATTTAGCTGAGGTTAGTCCTGTTTTGAGCCGGGGTTGGACTAGATACCTCCTGAGGTCCCTTCCAACTCTAATCATCCATGATTCTGTGAGGGAGACAGACTATTAATATGGCTGGAGAAGTAGAATGAGCTGTAGCCGGGTGGTATAATTGGTGCCTGAAGCAGGAATTGGGTGAAGACGAGGAGAGCAGTAAATGGATACCAGCTTTAAGAAGACTGCAAAGGAGAATACACAGGAGGACATGTCCACAGAGGCTTCTTGTCCCAACAGGATGGAAGGAGGCTTGTCAAACCATACCTGCTCCAAGGTACTGAGCAGAGAAACGAAGGGATCCAAAGCAAGGGATGCTGAATAGCGTGTGTGGGAACAGCCCCTCCCTTCAGCTGAAGGATTAAAATGGGGTGGGGACATGAACTCACCTGCCTGACAAAGGAAGCAGCATGGGGAGGCAATAGCCAGCAATGGGCTGAATGTCACAGCAAGCCTCCTGGTAATGAGCTGCAGAGTGCTGCTCTCCGGGCTCCGAGGATGCAGGGAGCTGCTACTCCATAGTTGGAAGTGAAGTCCTGTTGGAACCACAGGGCTCCCCATGAGCCCTGGGCAGAGCAGGCACTGAACATGTGGATGTGTTTTATTCCCAGACGCTGTCATTTTATTTCCCACCATGCGGGAAAATCCCCCCTCCTGTCATCATGGTGCAGAATGTCAGCTTCAAGTACCTGAAGGATGGGGTGAGTATTCCCCGTCCCCAGGTGCACTCAATGCTTTGCTTGCCTAGTTTGCACGAAGATTCCACCCACCCCTTGTTTGGGCCCTGGGGCCACTGGCCCAACTTCCCCATCAGGCCATAGCATGGGTGAGGGCACAGCACTTGCAGGTGCTTCAAGGTGAGATGACTCTCACTGTCTCCTGTGTGGATTGCAGCCATGGATCTACAATAACCTGGAGTTCGGGATTGACCTGGACACACGTGTGGCACTTGTGGGACCCAATGGTGCTGGGAAGTCAACATTGCTGAAACTGCTCACAGGCGAGGTATGCTTCCTGCATCACCATCTCCATTCTGTGTCCATTCACTGTCTCCATTCTGTGTCCACCCCTACAGCCTGGTGTCACCTGCAGGCATGGGCAGCACCCAAAGCACTTGCTTGTACAGGGCACCTGTTGTATTGATGCAGGTGGAATATATGGAAGGAGTCAAAGGTGTTAATATATAACCCAGTCTGTTCAAAATTGAACCGTTTCAAACACGGTTCCGTGTTTGTTATACAAACCTCAGCCCCCTTAGTACCATGGTAAAAACACCGCTACAGTTTTTAACCTTTTTATCTTTAACATTTCTTGTTCCCTTTTCCCGGCTGTCTCCCGTCTGCTAGGTAGGAGCAGAATAATCTGTGGGCCATTGTGGGAACAGTGGCTGGGCTGCTATTCCATTGTGAAATGCTTTTGTCTTCCCTTCAGCTGCTGCCCACGGATGGGATGATTCGCAAACACTCGCATGTGAAAATTGGTAGATACCACCAGGTATTTTTTGCAGGGGCAGTGAGAAACATCACATGCTGCTGGGGGTGACTTTTTCAGAAACACACGAGTCTCATCTCTCCATTCTACTCCCCAGACCCTTGCCCCAAGTCTCGCCTAACTGTCTCTAGCTCCTGCTTGCTCAGTTGTAGGCTGTGCCTGCATGTGAAAAGGCACTTCATTACAAGCCCTGTGCTGGGGAGGAGCCACTGCTCAGTGAAAGGGCTCAGAACTTCCCTCTAGCTCATGTCTCCTCCTGCTGGGTGTGGCTACTGAGCAGCCATAGTGGCAACCCCTGCTTCTACTGGAGGGTGTGACACTGCTGCTCTGTCTGTTTTGTCCCTGGGAGTGGAGACTGCGACTCTGTGCCTGGTACAACACAAAGCGTGCTGTTTTCCACCAGAACTCTAGTATGGAGGCCGCTTCCTTGTACAATGTGAGTCACTAACCACAATGAGGCGTTACCAGGTATGGGTTGCTGTGATCTGGGGACGGAGATGTTTCTGAAGCTCTGCCTCCTGCTCCCTAGCTGGTACCCACCAAGGTGAAGAAGTAGTGTGGTTAGGAGATAAGCTCACTCCCAGCAGGTGACTAGGATCTGGCCTGAAGTTGCTCTTCTCTCTGCTTAGCACTTGCAAGAGCAACTGGACTTGGACCTCTCACCTCTAGAGTACATGATGAAGTGTTACCCAGAGATCAAGGAGAAGGAAGAGATGAGGAAGATCATTGGCAGATATGGACTGACAGGGAAGCAACAGGTAGGTGTGGGCTGCAGTGGGCATCTACTCCATGGGGCCTGCTTTTGGTGGGTGATATTAGGGATACAGCACCACCATCATCCTTTTGTTCACCTGCCAGCCACCTAGAGTTACTGTACAGTGTGCTATGCTGGGAATGTATGTCCACACCCTCTGCTATTTAGGAGCTTGTCACTCCAGAACTAGTGTCTGGCACCTCCTCAGTATTAAAAAGGCCATTTCCAATCTCCCTTCTAGTTAATTGGTTAATTTAAAGGGGCTGTGAAGGGAGTGTGTGGCGATGGAGCAGAGTCTTGTGCTTGGTTCCAAACATGTTGAGGTGGTTACCAACTCCCCGCAAAGTCCTGCCTCCTAAGTTTATTAGACACTAGATAGTGCTGAGTCACATCTGGTCCGGGTTAGTCTCCCCCTCAGCAAGTCTGCCTCTGGTTGAGTTAATCTCTTTAGTAAAGTAAGAGGTGAACTTCCCTGGAGCATTTGCTTCTGGCTGCTGTTGGAGACAGGAGACTGGATTAGACTGACTTCAGGTCTGATCCAGTGTGGCCATCCCAATATTCCTTGCAGTGGCTGGTGTGTGGGTTATGCCATTGGGATTGATTAGCCAGCGAACTGTGTGGAATGGCTGTGGTGGCAGAGAAAGAGGAGTTTTGCTTTGCTTCCTTTGCTGCAGTAGCATAGGTCTGCTGGGATTCTTTGCGCTGCTGCCATCTTAGTCTTTTGCCTATGGTGAGCCATAGTGACTTTCTCAGCAATGTGGAGAAGTGGAATGACTTAGCCATCAATTCCTTGACCCCGTGGTCATTGAGATGCCACTGTTCCACTAGCACACTGACCTCGTGGCTGTGTAGCTAGCTGTTCTAGCCCATCCTGAAAGCTATATGGGCTCAGCAGCTTTTGTGGGTGACACAGCTTTGCTTGCTCCCTGATAGGAATGCTGTGGTCCTCATCTAGGTAAGGGTGTAACCAAACCAGGAATGTGCAACATTCATTACATCCCCACTGTCAACTCCTAGGTTGACAACCAGATGCCACCTGTGTCCTACTCAGTGAGTGTGGGCATGGCAATGGTCTCTGAGAAATCTATGGATTCTGTGTGAGGCAGGAGAGAGAATGCTATTGTGACATTGTATGCAGATGATGAGGTCCCCCAAGAACAATGTGTCCAGGGGATTCCAGAGGCATGGTGGAAAACAAGTCATAGGATTTTTTTTTTTTTTTTTTTTTTTTTGCTTTTTCTAAGGCTTGACGGGTACGTTAGATCATCCAATCTGACCTTATAACACCAGCCATAGAATTTTTACCCAGTTGTACCTCTACTGAGTCCAGTAACTTGCAAGGCTAAAGCATCTTCCAGAATCATAGAACCATAGGATTAGAAGGGACTGAAGGGGTCATCTAGTCTAACACTCTGCCAAGACGCAGAAAGGCATCCAATATTGTTTTGAAGACTTCAGGAGTTGGAGCATCCACTACTTCCCTTGGGAATTTGTTCCAATGATTAATCACTGTGAAAAAATTTGGACCTTATTTCTGATTTGAATTTGTGCAGCTTCAGCTTCCAGCCATTGGTTTTTGTTCTGCCTTTCTCCACTAGAATAAAGAACTCTTTAGTACACAGTATTTTCTCCTGTGAAGGGACTATTACACTATAATCAAGTCACCACTCAGTCATCTTTTTGACAAACGAAACAGATTGAACTCCTTAAGTTTCTCATTGAAAGGTATTTTCTCCAGCCCTCAAATCATTTATGTCCCTTTTCTTCCCCCTCTCCAATTTTTCAAAATCTTTTTAAAAAATATGGACACCACAACTGTGTGTGGTATTCCAGTATTGGTCTCACCTTCCTACTCCCACTCTATGATCTCTGCAGGTACAGATAGCATTCACTTTTTTTGCTTCAGCATCATATTGGGAATGCCGTAGAATCATGGAAATGAAGGGCTGGAAGGAACCTCAAAAAGTCATTGAATCCAGCCCCCTGCACTAAGGCAGGACCAAATAAATCTAGACCATTCTGTTAAAGTTACTTCCCTTGCCACATTTCTTACCACCAAAGACTTACTTCTGTCATCTCACCTATGAGAGGTGTGTGGGATGATAGTATATACCTAGGAACAAAGAATGGAGGCCATATTTACCGGATGGGAGACTCTGTCCTGAGAAGCTGTGATTCTGAAAAAGATTTGGGGGTTATGATGGATAATCAACAGAATGTGAGCTCTGTGTGACACTGACCAAAAGAGCTAATGTAATTCTGGGATGCATGAACACGGGGAGCTCGGGTAGGAGAAGAGAGGTTATCTTATATCTGTCTTCAGCACTGATGCATCTGTTGCTGGAACAATGTCCAGTTCTGGTGTCCACAGTTCAAGAAGTTGACAAATTGGAGTGGGTTCAGAAAAGAGCCATGATAGTGATGAAAGAATTAGAAAATATGCCCAGTAGTGATAAACTAAATAGACGGAGCTCTTTGAGTCTAACAAAGAGAAGGCTAAGGGGTGATTTGATTAATCTATAAATATCTACGAGGAACACACATTTAATAATAGGCTCTTCAGTTTAGCAGAGAAAGGTATAACAAGATCCATTGGCTGAAAGATTAATCTAGAAAAATTCAGACAGAAAACAAAGTGTAAATTTTTGACAGTGAGCAAAATGAACCAGTGGAACAGTTCACAAAAGTCATAATGGATTCGCCATCACTGACCATTTCTAAATCAAGATTGGATGTTTTTCTAAAAGATCTGCTCTAGGAATTATTTTGTGAAGTTCTATGGCCTGAGTTATATAGGACTAGATCAGTGTTTCTCAACCTTTTTGATACTAGGGGCCAGCTTGCTGCCTTCCTAAACTGTCAGGTATCTCTTGGGGACTGGCAGCAGTCCATGAACCAGTCCATTGATAAATGCTAGACTAGATCAATAAATCTCTGGCTTGTTTGTCCAACTTGATCTTAGACCTCCAATAATGAAGATTTCTCAACCTATTTCAGAGTTGAACTACCCTCATAGTTTAGAAAGTTTTTTCTAATAACTAATCTAAATCTCCTTGGCTGCAGATTAGCTCATTACTACCTCTCCTACCTTCAGCAGACATGGAGAACAATTGATCATAGTCCTCTTTATGATAGCCTTTAAGTCTTCAAATATGTTATCAGGTCTCTCTGCACCCCCCGCACCCCAGTCGTCTTTTCTCGAGACTAAACATGCCTCAGATCAGGTTTTCTAACCCTTCGCATATTTGTTGCTCTCCTCTGGACTCTCTCCAAGTTGTCCACATTTTTCCTTAAATGTGGCACCCAGAATTGGACATGGTGCTCCAATTGGCCTCACCAGTGCAGGGTAGAGTGGGATAATTACTTCCTGTATCTCACATTCATTCTTTATCTGTGGTTAATACACTCCAGAATTAGCCTTTTTCAAAACTGCACCATATTGCTGATTTGCATTCCATTTGTGATCCACTATAATCCCCATATCCTTTCCGCAGTATAGCCACTTTCCCATATTGTGCATTTTGATTTTTTTTCCCCTTCCTAAATACAGAAATTTGTACGTGTCTTTACTGAATTTTATCTTGTTGAATTCAGACCAATTCTCCAATTTGTCAAGGCCTTTTTGAATTCTAATCCTGACTTGCATAGTGATTAAACCCGCCCAACGTGGTGTCATCTGCAGATTTTTATAAGCATCCTCTCCTTTCTGCTATACCAGTCATTGTTAAATAAAATGTTGACTAGTACTGGGCCCAGGACTGAGACCAATATGCCCTTCTAGTTCCACAGCAAACCATTGAAAACTACTTTTTGAGTATAGTCTTTCAATCAATTGTGCACCCTCCCTATAGTAAATTTATTTAGACCAGATTTCCTTAGTTTTCTTATGAGAATTTCAAGTGGGACTGTGTCATAAGCCTTATAAAAATCAAGATCTATCACATCTGCTACTTCCCTACTATTCACCAGGCTGGTAATCCTGCCAAAGAAGGAAATCAAAATCATAGAAGATTAGGGTTGGAAAGGTCATATAGGCAAAGCAGCACCTGCTCAAAGCAGCATCAATCCCAACTAAATCATCCCAGCCAGAGCTTTGTCAAGCTGGACCTTAAAAACCTCTAAGGACAGAGATTCCACCAGCTCCCGAGATAATCAATGCCAGTGCTTCACCACATGCCTAGAGAAGAAGTTTTTCCGAATATCCAGCCTAGACCTTCCCCACTAGAACTTGAGACCATTGCTCCTTGTTCTGCCATCTGCCACCACTGAGAACAGCTTAGCTCCATCCTTTCTGGAACCTCCCTTCAGATAGTTGGAAGCTGCTCTCAAATTCCCCCTCACACTTCTCTTTTACAGACTAAACAAGCCCAATTCTCTCAGCCTCGCCTCATAAATCATTTTCATTGCCCTCTGCTGGACTTGCTGGAATTTGTCCACATCCTTCCTGTAGTGAGAGGCACAAAACTGGACACCATACTCCAAAAGTGGCCTAATCAATGCCGAATACAGGGGAATAATCTCTTCCTGCGATCTGCTGGCAATGCTTCTATTAATGCAGCCCAACATGTCATTAGGCTTCCTGCCAGTATGGGCACACTGTTGACTCATCTCCAGCTTCTTGTCCACTGTAGCCCCCAGGTCCTTTTCTGCAGAACCTGCTGCCTAGGCAGTCGGTCCCAGTCTGTAGCTGTGCTTGGGATTCTTCTGTCCTAAGTGCAGGACTCTGCACTTGTCCTTGTTGAACCTCATCCCATTTTTTTGGTCCAGTCCTCTAATTTGTCTAGATCACTCTGTAGCCTACTCCTACCCTCCAGCATATGTACCACTCTCCCCAGCTTTGTGTTATCTGCAAACTTGCAGAGGGTGCAATCTACCCCATACTCCAGATCATTAATGAAGATGTTGAACAAAACTGGCACGAGGACCGACCCCTGAGGCATTTTGCTTGTTACCGGCTGCCAACTAAACATTGAGCTGTTGATCACTACTCATTGAACCCAATGATCTGGCCAGCTTTCTATCCACCTTCTAGTCCATTCATCCAACCCATACTACTTTGACTTGCTGGTGAGAATACTTTGGGAGACTGTATCAAAAGCTTTGCTAAAGTCAAGATATATCACATCCACTGCTTTTCCCACGTCCACAGAGTCTGTCATCTCATCATAAAGGCAATCAGATTGCTCAGGCATGACTTGCCCTTGGTGAATCCATGATGATTGTTCCTGATCACCTTCCTCTCCTCCAAGGGCCTCAAAATGGATTCCTTAAGGTCCTGCTCCATGATTTTTCTGGGGATTGAGGTGAGACTGACTGGTCTGTAGTTCCCTGCATCCTCTTTCCCTTTTTTGAAGATGGACACTATATTTGCCTTTTTCCAATTGTCTAGAACCTCCTCCAATCCCCACGGTTTCAAAGATAATGGCCAATGGCTCTGCAATCACATCAGCCAACTTCCTCAGTATCTTCGGATGCATTGCATCCGGCCCCATGGACATGTGCATGCCCAGCTTTTCTAAGTAGTCTTGAGTCTGAACCACTGAGGGCTAATCACCTCCTCCCCAGAGTGTGCTGCCCAGTGCAGTAGTTTGGGAGCTAACCAAATGAGGCTGGTTTGGCATGATTATTCTTGACAAATCCATGCTGGCTATTCCTTGCCACCCTATTATCCTCTAGGCCAGTGTTTCTCAATCTTTTAAGTAGAAAGTACCCCCTAACTTCCAAATATTTTAAGTACCCCAATGCTCAATTTTCCATGGTATTTTATATTTACAGACTAATGGGAGTCATATGTTGGAAGAAGGGCTGAGTACATAAGGCCATGATATGACAGATGTCAGATCTAGTGTGGGCAGGGTTACCACCTTTACACCAGGGGTGCACAACTGAAGTACGTACCTGGGCTAGAAGTGATGTTGGCCAATGCTGGGGAACATAAAGTGCCATGGCAAATTTTTTGCCATAGATTTGAGAGGAGGAAGGGGTGAGAAAGAGACAGGGAAGGAAGGTAACTGGTAAAATCTGGGGGCTGTCATAGTTTTCAATTTCACTGTTTAGCTAGAGCAGTGAAATAGACAAGCTTTCTGGGCATTGAGCTTTGAGCCAGGGAGGGGGGCTGCCACTTGAGCAAATTGCAGGTGGCTGCTGCCTGACTGCCACCCACTCTGAGGTGGGCAGAGGAGGCTTCCATGCCGGCTTGGACCCAGGGTTGTGGGCAGGCAGCTGCTGCCAGTCTTCAAGAGGGGGCACTGGAGGCTGTCCCTCAGCTTGGAGCTGGGTGCAGGTAGCTGCCACCCAGCTGCAAGCCCAGCTCCCAAGATGCAGAAGGTTGCCACCAGGCTCCGACCTGGGAGCTGGAACCTGGCGGGCGGCTGCCACCTGCTTCCCCCCAGAAGCTAGCAGCTGCCACCTGCCTCCCAGCTGGGAGCTGTGACCTGGCGGGAAGAGGGAAGCTGCTACACGCCTCCCCCAGAAACTGGGGTCTGCCGTCTGCCTCCCAACTGGGAGCTGTGACCTGGGAGGAAGCGGGGGGATGCTGCCTGCTTTCCCCAGGAGTGGGGCGCTGCTTCCCACTCTCCTTCCCTCTGTTTTTCCCGAGTACCCCCTGCCTGTATTTTGTGTACCACAGGTTGAGAAACTATGCTCTAGGCACTTACAAATTTATTGTTGAAGTTCTATAATTCCTGGGTTCCCCTTTGTTTCCTTCTTAAAGATAGGTACTATGTTTGCCCTTCTTTGGCCCTATGGGGCTGCATCCATCTTCCATGAGTTCTCGAAGGCCATTGCTAGCAGTTCTGAGGTTGCTTCAGCTAGTTCCTTAAGTACCCTGGAATGAATTTCATCTGGCCCTGCCAGCATGAGTACCTCTAATTTACCTAAATATTCTGTAACCTCTTTTGTTACGTTGGCTTGTGTTCCTTCCCCCTTATTGTTAATACTAACTGTGTTGAGTATCTGGTCACTGTTAACCTTTTTAGTGGAGACTAAAGCAAAATAGGCATTAAGCCCGTCAGCCTCCTTGATGTCATCTGTTGTTAACTCTACTTCCCTACTTAGGTGGTAGAGTTACCCTTTCCTTTCTCTTCTTTTTCCCTAATGTATTTTAAAAAGCTGTTGTCTTATAGCCTTTTATGTTGCTTGCTGGGTATAACTCATTTCCTTCTTTAGGCTTTCTGATTTTGTCCTTACATGCCTATGCTGGTCTCTTGTACTTCTCTTTAGCAATTTATCCAAGTTGAAACTTTTTTGTAGGATTCCTTTTTAATTGTTCATGTTATTAAAGATCTTTTGAGGGGCCATATTGGCATCTTTCTAATCTTCCTATCTTTCCTTCACATTCAGGTTATATGGAGTTGTGCCTCTTAATATTGTCTTCTTGAGAAAGTGCCAGGTTGCTTGAGCTCCTTTTTCTCTTAGATTTTCTTCCCATACGACCTTACTTGCCAGTTCTCTGAGTTTTTAAAGTCTACTTTTTTAATGTCATTGTCTTATTCTGTTGCTGTTGCGTCTTCCTTTCCTTCGAATCATGAAATCTATCACTCTCAGCCAAATAGCCTTCCACCTTCAGATTTGCTACCAATTCATCCCTGTTAGTCAGATCAGGCCTAAAAAGGCTGTCCCTCTGGTTTCTTCCTCCACCTTCTAAAACAAAAAGTTTTCCCCAGTACATTTCATGAACCTGTTGGATGTGGTGTGTTTTGCAATATTACTTTTCCAATAGGTACCTGGGTAAATTTCCCCCATAACTACTGGGTATTGCGTCTTGGAAATTTGTTTGTTCCACCTCCTCTTCTTGATTTTGGTGGTCTATAGTAGACACCTGCTGTGATATCATTCCCATTTCCCTCCCCCCTTTTATCTTTACTCAGAGACTTTCAACTGGTCTGCCTCTTGCCTGCTTTTGGACCTCAGAACAAGTGTGTATATTCTTGATGTAGAATGCAACACTACCTCTTTTTCCCTTGCCTGTCTCTCCAAAACAAGCTTTACCCCTTTATAACAATATTCCAGTCATTAGACTTATCCCATCAAGTCTCTGTGATGCTCGTTATATCATAATTTAGGTTGTGTACAAAAACTTCCAGTTCTTTCCATTTGTTCCCCATGCTCCTTGCATCTGTGTATAGACATCCAAGATGCTGAGCTGATTCCTTCTTATTGCTCCTCTGATCCTACTATAACTTTTCATGTCCTCCCCCCTCCCAGCATCTATCCCTCTGTTAAGGTACCCTTTTTTATGCTAACCTTGGGCTATTGTCACCTTCCCTCTTTGAACCTTGTTTAAAGCCCTCCTCACCAAATTGGCAAATCTGTGTGTGAAGATGCTCGTCATGTTGAGTAGCTGGTCTGCTATGACCCCTAAATCCTTTTCAGAGTGATTGCTTTCCAGGATATAGTCTGTATTCTGTAGCAATGGCCTGCATTCCTTGTTCCTAGATGCATTTTAATACAGTCAAATGTGAAGTTATTCATTTTGTTTGAATGGACTCAACTTATGAAACACTCCAAATTGCTGTATGTATCTGCCCTGTCCACATTATTACTGATCACTCTGCCAATCTTTGCCCGCCACAAATTTTATCAGCAGTAATCATCCTAGTATTGATCATTCCAGAACCCCACTAAAAACATCCCTATTTGATAATTACCCATTGATGATTACCTTTTGAAATCTGTTAGACAGTTCTTAATCCATTTAATGTGTGCCTTATTGATACAGTGTAGTGCTACTTTTGATCAATATCATGGTACTAAGTCAAAGGCCTTACAAAAATCATGAATGTTACTGCTACACAATTACTTTTGTCAGCCAAACTTGTAATCTCATCAAAAAAATGAAAGAAGTTCTTACTGAACAAATCCATTGTCCATTAAAATGTTGATGGTATTATATTCCCATCTTCCAGATTTTTACTGATTTTGAATCCTCTCATCTTTTCCAGTTCCCCAGTATTTAAAGACTTATGAAAAACTAACATCAGTGGACCGAAGATCATCTCAGTCAGCTATTTTAGAGCTCTTGGAAGTAATTTATCTGGGTATACTGATTTTAAAAACGTTTATCCCTAGGAGAGATTTCTTAACATCCTCAGTTACTAATGGACTGAAAAGTAGTTCATTTATATGATGTGACCACATCAACCTGCTTCTTTCCAAATATGGAGCAGAAATATTTATTGAACACTGCTGCCTCTTCCTTGTTAACGATTTTATCATCTTCATCTAGTACTGGTTCTGTGTCATTGGTAGGGTTTCTTTCATTCCTGATATAGTTAGAAAAGATTCTTCTTTATTGTTCTCAATCCTGCCAGCCATAAGCTTTGTTTTTCTTGGGGTCTCGAGCTTCCCTTATCAATATATCAAAGTCATTGTCTGCTTGGATGCTATGTAGTACTGATGCTTGCACTTCTAAACCACAGATCATCTTCCTCTGGATGGCCACCAATTTACATGTCATATACGAGAAATGTCTTCTGTCTTCATCAGGAACAAAAACGTGGCACACACACCACAGGTCACCATGACTATTAGATTGTTGGTGATACCCAGTAGCTGGTGTAGCCTAGAACCTAAACAGAAAGAAACAGGCCCATTAGTTGACAGGGTCTCTGTCTGAAGTCCAGTCCTAAGATCCTTCTCTCTTTCACCTCGTAGTCCATGTGGACTAGGTTTTGTGATGAAGCATCTTTAGTATTAGTGGCTGGAAGGGAACAGAACTGTTACATTGCACCTTCCACTCCCTCTTATTTCTGGATTATTTTTGGATCTTTGCCATTCATATACTACCCCAGCCTGACCACTCTTGGTCCTAGATCTGACCCTTGGGTCACAATACAAAAAGGTATGAACTTGTCTTGAGTTGCATCCACTCTCTGGAATGGAATTGTGTTTTGTATTTATTTAGATGAAATGTATAGGCTCAAACCAGGTTTGGAGTGTGGCATATGGAGACCTTAACCTGCTTAATACAATGGAAAACACCATTAAGAATCCTTTAAAATTTTTTATTAAAGATACTTTTAACTGCTGCTTTCTTTTCTGTATTTCAAATGTTTGTGTTAAGAGAGGCTTTCATTTTAAGTGTTCCTTGTTCCCTTTCCCTTTAGCTGGAGAAAGGGTTTTTAGAATGAAAAATGCATGCATACAACCCTACCTGACTGTCTCTGACATAGTATAGATGGTGACTATCCTTTTGGGGAAAAGAGAATAAGTTAGTTGAAATGTGCTGTTGCTGTTTCCTAGAAAAGAAAACAAAACAGCAAAGAGAAAATGCAGTTTCTATTTCTGATGTTGATTCTCACCTGCAGTCTCATTGCTGGAAAAACCCAGGCACAGCACATTGTCTTATCAGCCATTTCAAGATATGGCAAACCACTATTAGGCTGTTCAGGACATTGAATTTAGCTTCTTTTTAATTGCAGTGTTGGAGAATATGCAGTCTTGGCCAGTTAAGCCAGATGCTTGAGAGCTAAGCAAGAGAAGAAGTTAGATGGAGAAGTAAAGGACACACTGGGGGTTAGAGGGTGTTGACAAAGTTTCACATCCTAGGTGATTGGGATTTAGCCAGAGCCAATGGGATTGACAATGTCATCTGGATTTCTTTCTTCACTCAGGAAATTTCTTGGTATCAGGATGACAAAGGTCCATTGATGTTACAGTCGATCACAGGAGACAGTGGGCAGTCAGCAGTTGTCATGGTAGTCTATCTGTCATCTGTAAAATTTCTTCCCAAAGTCTTTTAGTTTAAAGACCAAAAAAGGAGTGATGGGTGAAATAGCCCGTTCTCTTATTTTGTCCACCAATTAGACCTAATTTCCAACATACAAATTTTGGCTAATTGATTTCTGATTCCACCCTTCTCTTGCTTACCTGGTATGATATTAACATAGTCCTTGAATCATATCAGTAGGCCTTTTTGTTTGGATTAATTGAGTCATAAGAACATCTGACCCAGTATGGCCATTCTTATGTTCTTATATTGATTTTTTTTATCAATTTTCCCTGTCTTCCTTTTTTTTTTTTTTTTTTTTTTATTAAGTATTATTACTGCCTTCATTTCCCCTCTAAGCCAGAGTTGGGTTTTAAACCAGCTTGGCTGCCTTCCTCAATTGTGGCTTTTGGGGCTTCTAGTAAGGTGTTCTTAAATGGTTTTCAATTATCATTCACACTTTTCTGGTTTAAATTCTTCCTTCCAAGTGATTTGACTCTTAATTGTTTTTAGCTTTGTGGAATTAACTTTCTCTGTTTGTCACTCTATGAGAAACATCCCATATCACTGAAACTGAGGGCAGAATTTAGGGCTGTGGGTAACACTGTTACCTCCTGGTATTCTGAATCCAAAATTGTGGTAACTGGTATTTTGTTTTCCCAAGGGGTTTCAGGACATAAATCAATGGGGGGACAGCTCCTCCATCTGATAAATAATTGGTACACACAAGAGTGCTTTCACCCCAAAATCCTTATTTTTATTGAGTCTAAAGCACACATCTAGAACAGTGGTTCTTAAATTTCTTTGATTGGTCCCCCCTTCCTTGTGTCTGTAGTTGTTCATGCCTGCACCCAGCTCCGCCCTCAGCCCCAGTACATGTACCAACTACCCAGCTCTGAAGGCAGAGCAGAGAGCAGCACATAAATAAGGGTGGCAGTGTGAAAAGTGATGTCCATCAGTATCACTTTTCACAGCAGACTTAACTCCCCACTGCCAAACTTATTTCTGCACTGTTGCCCCCACCCCAGGGCTGACTGCCAGAGCTCCACCACCTCCAAGTGAGGGGTTGGGGTGTCCTGGGGGGAAATGAGAGCACAAGCCTGGGTGGTGGGGCTCCAGCTGTCCCCTTTATTCCTATCTCCTTTCCCCCACCCCCAACCTGGTGTGCACAGCCTTTCTATATAAGCCCAGCCACCTGGGACTGAGAGCCAGAGCTCCTTAAAGCACACAGCTCAAGCCTTCCTTGACACAGTTCCACATCTCCCTTGGGAGGCCTGCCACATAGTTTTGAGAACTGCTGGTCTAGAACAGTGCCCTCAACTTTTCCAGACTACTGTACCCCTTTCAGGAGTCTGATTCGTCTTGCGCACCCCCAAGTTTCACCTCACTTAAAAACTCCTTGCTTACAAAATCAGACATAAAAATACAAGTGTCACAGCACACTATTACTGAAAAATAGCTTACTTCCTCATTTTTTACCATATAAATAAATCAATTGGAATATAAATATTATACTTACATGTCAATGTATAATATATAGAGCAGTATAAACATATCACTGTATGAAATTTTAATTCTTACTGACTTCACTAGTGCTTTTTATGTAGCCTGTTGTAAAACTAGGGAAATATCTAGATGAGTTGATGTATGTCCTAGAAGTCCTGTGTGTACTCCCAGAGGTACGTCTAACCCTGGTTTAGAACGACTGGTCTCGAGCACCCCAAGTATAGTTATCCAAAGTCTGAGATAGTGTTGAGGTGGTCAGCAGCAGGTTTCTGGTGGCCATCTTAGGGAATGGGGTGTCAACCTCCAAGCTTGTCAAAAACTTCTCCAAATTGCACATGCTAAGTAATCTGTTTATAGGTTACTCAAAATAAAGCACATAACTCAGAATAACCCCATAGTAGGCTAACAATTTTCTTGGCATCAGCAAAAAAACTCATCATCATAGACACCCGGGTTCAAGGTCAGCTCCCTCCTATTCTCATGAATCTGTCACTTTGTCTCTCTTTATTAGCAATACTGCAACTGTGCAGCTGTTTTGTCTGCTTAGGCAAAGGCCAAATTATTCCTCTCTATGTGGTTGTCTCTCTTCCAGTTAATGGTGGCTCAGTAGACAAACTGGCTGCAGTTATGTCAAGTCCAGTTCTCTTGTAACACTACCCCCAGTGTGACCTCAATTAATTCTGTACCCCTTGGGACTTCCACTATGAGTAACATCTCTAACAACTCCAGAAATCTGCAGGACCCTTGGGCACAGTGGTGGAGGGAGGGTTAGTCAAGGTAGGCGTCTACTGCAGCTGCCCTCCTGTGATGCAGAGGTGCTGCCCGTGGAGAATTGCCGTTCTAACATGCAGTATTCTGTTCCAGCCTGCATGGGAGGACCAGTCTCTGGGAACTGGTGCACTCTGTGCCTTTGCAGAGCTGTAAGCTGTGTCTCTGTTTGGCAGGTGAGCCCCATCAGGAACCTCTCTGATGGGCAGAAGTGCCGAGTATGTTTCGCATGGCTGGCCTGGCAAAATCCCCACATGCTCTTCCTGGACGAACCCACAAACCACTTGGATATAGAAACAATAGATGCTTTGGCCGATGCCATCAACGAGTTTGAGGGAGGAATGATGCTTGTCAGCCATGACTTCAGGCTCATCCAGCAGGTAAAGAGGTGGATGGTCGTCTGGTTCATCAAGTGCTGTTCTTAGTCAGTACATTGGGAGTATGGATTTGTGTCTCCCAGACCCACTCTAGCTCAGCCAGATGTGATGGGCATCGTGCAAGAATTCCTGGATGAGATTCTGGGGTCTGTTATGCAGGAAGCCAAACTAGGTGACCACAATGGTCTCTTCTGGCCTCAATCTATGAATCGGGAGAGATCACAGTGATCACCTAAGTTGCTGTAAGACCTGTGAATGCCTTAGCTGAGTTAGTGAACGACTGGCAGCAGCAAAACCTTGCCTACTTTGGCTAGACAAAAGGGGAAAAGGGAGCCTGGGGCTCCATGAGGGGAGAGAAGGGAATTCCCTGCCTAGTGCCCTTCTGAGCAGAGCTGCACTAAGGACTAACTTCCTATGTTTTCAGGTTGCCCAGGAGATCTGGGTCTGCGAAAAGCAGACAATCACAAAGTGGCAGGGTGACATCCTCGCTTACAAGGAACATCTCAAGTCAAAACTAGTGGATGAGGAACCCCAGCTCACCAAAAAGACCCACAATGTGTGAGCGCTGGAGAGGTCGGTCAGGTGCTCTCCCTAGAGACTGACGCAGTGACCAGCATGACCTGCCCATCTGCTGACTGGAATTGGACTCTGCTGCTATCTGTGTCTCTGTTCTAGCACTGCAGCAATATCGCTTCTCCTCAACCTTCCCTGCATCTCCACATCTGGACAACCTTGCTTTCTAATCTGACTTCACTCAGGCAACTCGATCCACATCTGGATGGTGTCCCATCCTGAAACCTCGCACGCCCAAGAGGCAGAAGTCATGGCGATGGCAGTGGGAAATCCTGAATTGCAGTGACACAGAAGTGGAGACCCAGCCCATCTTCTCACCTTTCACCCGCCAACTTTCTGCTTCAGTTTAGAAACTTCACTTCAAACTCCTCAGGCCTTGATTTTGTTTTTAATGATTATTTAAGTGTAATTACTAGATCTGCCTGAGAATCCATCAGTCAATAAAGAAGGAAGAACAGTGTCCTGCTTTCCTTCCTCATGCTGTGAGCTGCATTGGGCGTGAGAGCATGGAACCACGGTCACTGAATAGGAGATCACTGTCAGCTGGTGCTGAGCTTGGGTTTTAGTGCATGACACAGAGCCCATCTGCACCCTGTCCTGGGGGAAATGCTGGAGTCTTTCCTCATGGCACTATTGCTTCTGTTAGTACAGGATAGGTGTCTTCAAGTACAAGTAAGTGCAGTGGGGTGAGGAGACTTATATGGTAACTGCACTATCTGAGCTGCAAAGGCCCTGAGGTGGGTCAATGCAATAGTAACATCAGAGGCAGCATTTGTTTTAGGAGTGCAATAAATAAATGATAGTTTTTATTTATCTACAAGTCTGTACTTTTCCAGGACACTTCCCTGCCTTTATCTTTTTGTACTAACTGAGTATGACATAACGCAGCTTTCAGCAAGTTAAGATACTGTTTCTTGCTTTGGGCAGTTCTTCATTAGTTGGCTGAAAGGAAGCCGTAATCCTGTCTCATTTTCTAGCAGCTTTTTGGAAAGGAATCAGTGTTTGTATCTCCTCAGCCCAGGCGGAGAGGCTGTGCCTATTTCCAAATAGGGTAATTTTCCACTTTGCATACACTTTGCACCTAGTGAAAGAAACTTGTCAAAAGCAAAGAAGTTAATCTTTACTCTGTAAAGGCTACTTCTGCAGTTAACATTGCAAGAGACAGATAACCTGTAACCTAAACAGCAAGTAGGAAGGCAAGAAGTGTGTAATCTCGTTCACAGAAGTGTCAGTGTTGGTATTTGACTTAATCAGAATGTTGTATGGGACTAAAACTTAGCACTGCACAAAAGCAATATGGCACACGCTAAATAAATTGGTTAACAGATTTCAAAGTAGTTGGATGGTTTCCTATTTACAAGGAGGCTATTTCTAGTAGCGGCATGGGTTGAGTTGTTCTCAACCAGTGCTATTCAATGTAGACTCTTAGGAGATTAGGGTTGAAAGGGACCTCAAGAGGTCATCTAATCCAGACCTCCCCCCTCTGTTCAAACCAGGGCCACCCCCAATTTAATCATCCCAGCCAGGGCTTTGTCAAACCAGGCCTTAGAAACCTCTCAACATAGAGATTCCACCACCCCTCCTAGTGAAAAAGTTTTTCCTAACATCCAACCTAGTCCTCCTCTTCTGCACCTTGAGCCCATTTTTCCTTGTCCCACCTCCATCCTCTTTGGAACCCCCTTTCAAGTAGTTAAAGGCTGCTATCAAACAAGCCTAGTTCTCTCAGCCTCTCCTCATAAGTCATGCACTCTAGCTCTCTAATCATTTTCATTGCTCTCCCCTGCACCCTCCAATTTGTCCACATGGTTCCTGTAGTGGGGGCCCAAAGCTGTGCACAATACCCTAGATGTGGCCTCACCAGTGCCAAATGAGGGGAATAATCCATTCCCTGGATCTGGCAATGCTCCTCCTAATGCTGCCCAATATGCTGTTAGCTTTCTTGGTAACGAGGGCACACTGTTGACTCATATCCAGCTTCTTGTCCACTGTAACCCCCAGGTCCTTTTCTGCAGAACTGCCTAGCTAGTTGGTTCCCAGGCTGTAGCTGTGCATGGGATTCTTCCCTCCTAAGTGCAGGCCCCTGCATTTGACTTTGGTGAAATATCTTTATCAATGATCTAGAAGAAATTATAAAATTGCTACTGACAAAATCTGCAGATGACACAGATTTGTGGGGTGATAAATATTGGGGGACAGGTCCGTTCTATAGAATTACCTGAATTACACAGAAAACAGTTTATCTGTACTGTCAAATTCTAGGTCGTACATCTAGCAACAAAGAATGTAGGTCACATGTAACAGGATCAGTGGCTGTATCCTGGAAAAAAGTGATTCTTGAAAGTAGTTAAGAGGTCATGGAGAAAACATGAGCTCCTAATATGAAGCTGTAGCTGTTCAGTTCTGGTGTCAATATTTTAAAAACAACGTGAATGGGAAAGTTCAGAAAAGAGGTACAAAAATGACAAGGTCTAGAAAAATTTTATTGTGAGAGATTTAAGCTCAGTCTACTGAGTTTATGCAAGAGAAGATTAAGAGGTGACTCCATTCTGCTCTCCATTTACCTATGAGGGTGGAGGGGAGAGAGATTTCTGATAGCAGATGGCTCTTGGATCAAGCAGACAAAGGCAGAATGAGATCTAATGGTTGGAAGCTGAAGCAAGACACATATTTATCAGTGAGGGTAACTAACCATTAGAACAATTTATCTAGGAGTTGTGGTGGATTCTCTATTACAGGGAGTCTCTTTAACAGACTTGTTAAACCTCAACCGGATGTTATGGGCCGGATGCAGAAATCCCTGGATGAGATTCTCTTTCCTGGGCTATGCAGGAGGCCAGACTTGCTGGTCAGAAGGTCCCTTGTGTCCTTTTTCTAGGAATTAAATCAGTCTGACTAAATTACAGCGTTCAAGGATTTATCAAGGTGAACACAGGGCCTGGGAAGCTAGGGGAGCAGTTGAAGAGTGGGAGAGGAAGAGAATGCTTTTCATTAATGAAAACAATGTACACAGCTGACCAAATTATTCAGAATAGCAGACTTGGTCCCAGATGGATTATGACTGGCCATGCTGGAAGTGTGAGCAACCAATCATAGCTCACTTCTGACTAAATGTCATAGCTTAGATGAAGCTCAAGGATTGTGTGTATGAGCTGTCCCTGTCCAGCTAGGAACAAACACCACATGGCAGCAAAGGGCTGATTTGGACAGTTGAACAAAAACCACAAACTAGAGTGCACAAGGCTCCTCTTGAGGCTCCAGAGAGCCCCTTTGTGGCAGGCATGAGATGCTCACTTTGGCCAAGAGCAAAGGGTCTGTCAACACCAGGCACACATCTCGTACCCACTCAGGCCACAGCACAGCAGCTCCAGCCATGTCCATCTTAAGAGTTCAGTAAATGGATGGGCACAGATTAAAAGGTCAGAAGGGACCACTATGATCATCTAGTGTGGCTACCTGCATAATACAGACCTTAGGAAAGGACCTCAACAGGTCTTTTACTCCAGCCTCCTGTGTTGAGGCAGGACCAAGCATACTATGCTGAGCATCCCTGGCTTGAGGGGATCTTTTAGTAAATCATCCATTCTTGATTTTAAATCTTTCTGGGTGATGGAGAATCCACCACAATCCTTGGTAAATTGTTCCAATTGTTAATAAGCCTCACTGTTAAAAAATTGTACCTTATTTCTAGTATGAATTTGTCTAGCTTTGAGTTCTGGCCATTGGATCTTGTTAAACCTTTGTTTGCTAGATTGAAGAACCCTTTGTGAAATTTTCATCTAGTCTCCATGTATCTACTTACAGATTTTGATCAAGTCACCCCTTAAATGTCTCTTGGTTTAACTAAATAGGTTGAGATCTACGGGTGAATCCACAAAGACATTGCAACACTGAGCCTCATAGTGCCTAAGAATCACAGGAACAACACTGCGGACGCAAAGCCTAAGTTAGGTGCCTATATGATGAATGGGAAAAGATGGGAGCCTAAAAATTCAACCTACAAAAGCCAGCATGGGAGGTGGGGGAGATACCAATGAGATGGGTGTGCTTTAAGTTCCTCCCCTCTCAGAGGCACCTGTGTCCAGGCTGCAAGGGGGTCTCCCACCTCTGAAAAGAGTACATGAACCATTGAACAATGGGATATTCTGATGTGGGGCTCCCTCAGTCACTCCCTTTGAAGCTGTTCCACTGTGGATTAAATCATTAAAGAGTGACTGGGGGGTGGAGGGTGCGGTAACCACTAGACCACAGAGTCATTCACTCACTGGTCTAATAACTATGAAATATTTCTCCTCAGTAGAACAAAACTACCACCACCTCTTCCTTCTGGATTTTCAATGGAACTGGATCCAGTAGGCAGACACTGAACATGTTTATCAGATTGGGCCCTGCATGTGACTTTAGGCAGCCACATGGTTGTCTTCCCTGCTGCGTGAATCATTCTGGGGCTCAGGTGGGAGACAGACATCTGGATATCTAGATGGGAAGCCCAGAGGTAGAAACATAAGTATCAAAGGAACTTTTACCCTGAATATTTAGGCCCCCTAAATTCATTCAATGCCTAAGTCTAGCATTTAAGTACCTATCTGTGGGGTGGGGGGAGGGAGGATCTGGGCCCTTGAGTCTGTCACTATAAGGCAGGTTTTCCAATCCTTTAATCATTCTCTTGGCTCTTCTCTGAACCCTCTGCCATTTATCAACACCCTTCTTGAATCGTGGACACCAGAACTGGACACAGGACTGCAACAGTGGCTGCACAAGAGCCAAATACCAGGGTAGTATAACCTTGCTACGTTTACTCAATATTCCTATTTATACCGTCAAGGCTTGCATTAGTTCTTTTGTCACGATGCTGGACAGGGGCTCACGTTCAGCTGATTAGTCACTGGAAAACAAGGTCTTTTTCAGAGTCACGGCTTCCCAGAATAGAGTCTGCCATTCTGTAAATATAGTCTCCATTAATTGTTCCTAGATGGATAAGTACATTTGGCCATATTAAAACACCCATTGTTTGCTTGTGCCCAGTTTACCAAGTGGTCCAGATTGCTCGTAGTGTCCTTTTCATTATTTACCTCTTCCTCAATGTTTGTGTCATCTGCAAACCTAAATCAGAAATGATTTTGTTTTCTTCCAGGTCACTGACAAAAATGTTAAATCACATAGGGCTAAGAACTGATCCTTTCAGGATCCCACTAGAAACACACCTGCTGGATGATTCCCTGGATAGTTACATTTTCAGATCTGTCACTTTGCCAGTTTTTAATCCATTTAATTTGTGCCATGTTAATTTTTTATAATTCTATTTTTTTAAATCAGAATGTCATGTAGGACCAAGCGAAGTGCCTTACAGAAGTCCTTTACATAAACACGATGACCTTCATCAATCCAGTTTGAGAGCCATACTGCAAGCCTTGATGCTGGGGAAGCTATGTGTCACATCTGATCCACATGTGGCCTCTAGCCAACCAGAGATCCTGACACTGACCAAGCCCTAATCTCAGTGTGGCCCCTCCACCAGACTGGACACAGGGCCTGATGCCGATTAGAAGACTCTGAACAGTAGGGACAGTCTCTGACTGACCAACCCCTCTCATCCCCAGCAGGGATGGGCTCTGGGATAAAATTGAATTCAGTGAGATGTTATTGGCAAGACAAGCTGTACAAGGACTGCCAAAGTGTAAGAAAGACCCAGACAGCCCCTACCCCTGCTCTTGATCAGCTGTGGATGCAACTCACCCAGGAAGGGGTCAGACACCGTGTGTGGGCTGTAATCCCATGTCCGTTGTCATTACCTTCTGTTTCTGACCTGCTGACACCAGCTTCATAGCATGGGGCTCTGCTTATCTCCAGCTCTTGGGGGCAGCACAGATTTCATTCATCGCCCTTTTATGAGCAGTCTGTTATGGTTCTTAATCATCTGAGGGAATCTCTTGCTCGCCTAGATGGGACATTGGATAGAAAGCATCTCAGTCTCTCCTCCATCACATTGGCTGCACAGTCACACCTCTCTGGGCTAAGATTTTGCTTTGTGCTTCCTGATTTCTACCATTAGTTTCTTGTCACTGAATCATTCCCAGGAAAGCTTCAGAGACACATCCCTGGTGTGTCAACCCTGCATATCACCGGTGATGAAAAGATTCATGCTGGCACCAAAGACCAGACGTGTCCATGCAGGCAGCACTGCCACAGAGTTCACCCCAGTCGTTCCATGTGTCCACTTTGTCAGAGTGGGACGTGACTCCAGAGAGGAGCCTGGGCTGGGGTCACACTGGCTCGCAGGGGTCACCTCATTGCAATTGTTCAGCCTAAGGGCCAGTGTTTCCTCCCTGCTGCTGCTAGCCACTTGGTGGCAGCAGTGCTTGTAGCTTGGCCCAAGAGGGATGGGAGCACCCTGGGTACACAGCTGGTTCCAGCACTCCTTGGGGGAGATGGTCAGTCCCTCTGTTATGCCTTCCCACAGAGCAGGGTGGATCCAGGAGACGATGCTCTGATACCCAGTGCAGACCCTTCCTGAGCATATTGGGGACCGAGCCCTAACTTTGGCCCTATGCTGGGCAGGTGGAACCTGTGTCTCTGTGAGAGACTCAAGGCGCTGCCTTTGTTAGACTTTGGTAGTTTAGCAGGCCAATACAATTTTATTGAAGCACACTAATTTCCTCTGAGTTCCTTTCTGAGCTGGTGAGGTTCTCACCAAGGGAAGAATGGCTGGCTGGATCCACACCTGGGAGCGCCTTCTCTCCTTAGTAGTCTCACCTGTGGCAGGTGGGGCCCTCACTATATAACCCTCCCTAGCTGAATAGTGACTAGGATTTGTCTGTAGCTTGATTGGTGGTGTTTGGAGTGGTACCAAGAATGAGTGCTGAAGCTGGGAAGAAGCGAGGCCGAGCCTCTGCCTCTGCCCCTGGGGACAAGAAATCTAAGCGGAAGGTGAAGAGACGGGAAACCTACTCGGTCTATATCTACAAAGTACTGAAACAGGTGAGTGAACAGCTTCTTAGCTCACCTGGCTACTCTAAGCACTGACTCAATTCTAACCATTATGTTCTTATCTCTGCAAGTGGGATGGGAGTCCCAGAGGTAGGGTGTCTGTGGTGGGAGGGATTTAATGTGTGTATTTGCTTCTGAGTGTAGTCTGTATAATGCTAACCTCCTTAAGTCTCTTGGTGATATGTGCTTACTGAGGGGATGCACTGGAGAGGGGCATAGGCTCTGCAAGACCCTATTGGGTGTCCCATCCTATCCTTCCCTTAGGATTTAGGACAGTATTGTGGTTGCTAGCAGCTTCCCCAGGATTTTATCCCTAGCACTGGTGCTCTTACTTGTGTGTACAATAATTCCTGGTCTGGATCTAGCTCTTCTGAGGCTCAGCCTTTGCCTCCCCTCCTGCCGCACCCCACCTATCACTCTATTTTGACCAATGTTTGGTATCTTCACCCAACCTCCACTAACTTCTGGGCTTAGTCATCTTCTGTCCATTCCACTGTTCTTAGAACAGTTCAGTAGCTCTGAACTCAGTGGGCCACAGATGAGTGCTCTCTTCCTAGAGACAAGGGCTGGCCCTCCCCTAATCTGGGATATGGCAAGTAGTAGTGGTGGGGCTCATGAGCAACCTAGTGCAGAACCTGGAGGGAGTTGGCAGCTGCCATAGCCCTGCTGGACTCCCACAGCAAAGGGCTGCTTGATGGCTCTGTGCCATAGCTCTGCAGCTTGGGGCAAAGTGGATGGGGGAAGGAGCCTCAGCTACCACCCAATATGTACTTGGGGTTGAGCAGTCTAGCCCAGGTGTGGTGATGAAGAGCAATAAAGCACTCCCCTGCTAAAGAGGCTGGTGTGCGTGTGTGGTGCCCCACCCCTTGGCTTGAAGTGGCTTCCATCATATACAGGGTTTAGTTTGGTTCAGTGGCTCTCAGCACCCCACTATACACATTGTTCCACGCACCCTGTCCAGTCCCAAGAAGGGTGAGCTCTGGGATGCAACTTCTCTGCAGCACACAGCATGACAGGCCCTGATCCCTGGCTAAGGCCTTTAGCTATTACTGTAATAGCTGAACAGGAAAAATGGGCTGGGAGTGGCCAACTGCCACTCCCGAGGCCAGACTGGAGTTGGCAATGGTGTTTAGGACAAACCAAGCTGAACGTGGGCTGCCCTGGAAGTGGGGTGGTGTCCTCCTTGGGTTCAGAGGCCCTCATTTCTTCTCCCTACAGCTGAGATCAGGCCAGCTGCCTTTGCTGGTCCAGAAATGCCCCTTGTGCCATGTTGTCTGGTCCTTCCCTACAGCTCCCCTGGGTAGAGGAAAGCCCAGAGGCAGGACCCAGTGTGGGGTGGGGTGGGGTGGGGTGGGGTGTGGAGGTAGCTACCACCCCTTCTCACACTCTCTTCCCTTGCCTGGCAGGTTCACCCTGACACTGGCATCTCCTCCAAGGCCATGAGCATCATGAACTCGTTTGTGAATGACGTCTTTGAGCGCATTGCTACGGAGGCCTCCCGCCTGGCCCAGTACAACAAGCGCTCCACTATCACCAGCCGGGAGGTGCAGACGGCCGTGCGCCTGCTGCTGCCAGGGGAGCTGGCCAAGCACGCGGTGTCGGAGGGCACCAAAGCTGTCACCAAGTACACCAGCAGCAAATGAGGGGCCGGCGGTGGGGGAGTGGGGGCTGCTGCGCCCATGGGAGTCTGTTCCCAGGCACCCCAATAAAAGCTACCATCTCTGAGCAGGGCACTGACTGCGGAGTACGGGGGGCTCGCCCAGGGACCAGCGCTGGGGCTGGGCCCGGGCGCTGGGGCGGCCGCCGGCCCCGCGGGCTGAGCAGGACGCGGCTTCCCCGGCTGGGGGCTGGAGTCGCAGCCCTGCGGGCCCCGGGGGCCGGGCCTCTCCGCCCACGCGGCGGGGCAGGAGCGGGCGTCCCACGGTCTCCATGGGAGCCGCCCGCGGGGCGGGTCCGCGCTGCAGCGTGACGGGACAATCCCCCACGCGAGGGCGGGGCAGCCCCGGAGCCGGCGGGAACGCGCGTGGCGCCATGTCTAGCAGGTGGGGCGGGGCAGCCCCTGCCCCTCTTCTGGATGGGGCCCGATGGGGGGGCTCGGCGAACACAATGGGAGGGGCACGGGGTGTTGTGGGGCAGGTGTATGGGGGGTCAGTACAGGTGAGGGGTGTGGGTAATGGGGGGTCTGCGAAGGGCACGGATATTGCAGGGATGGTGTATGGGTGGGGGGGTCAGTACAGGTGAAGGGTGTGGGCAGTGGGGGGGCGTGGTTATTGTGGGGCAGGTGTATGGGGGGCAGTACAGGGTGAGGGGTGCAGG
>ML675662.1:814657-832469 GCA_007922155.1 Mesoclemmys tuberculata | reverse complement strand
GGGGGGGGGGGTGGGCAAGCTGTGCTGGCTGCCCTTGGAGGGGAGAGGAGTGGTGACGCCTGTACAGGCACATGAACCAAACTCACCAGTGCTGCGAATTGTAGCTGAGGCGACTGTTTTCAGTCCCTGTGCAGACTTGCCCATGGGCCTTACTGCCAGGGGACTTGGCTGCCAGAGAATCATGGCTCTGGGCTGGGGGCAGGCTAAGGGGGCAGTTGGGCCCCAGCATCATGGGCTGTGGCCAAATCTCCAGCTCCCTCACACTGAGGAGATGTTGCCCTCTCTAGCACCTATTCAAAGATGTGGCTGGAATCTCAGGCTGCCCTACAGGAGCTGCTGGCCCAGGAGATGCCGTCTCAGCCCCCGCGGCCTGAGAAGGATCGAAGGCTGTTCTTCCATATGCTGGCCACCCTCTTCCTGCGCTACCTGCAGATCCTGCGCTGCCTGGAGACCTGCTACGACCAAATGGTGCATCCGCAGAAGCGCCGGGTGCTGCGGCATGTGCTGGACGGGGTGATGGGCCGTGTGCTGGAGCTGAAGAGTGAGATGGTGGAGATGGAGCTCTCTGAGTATCACTACATGGACGATGTGCTGCAGGACCTCAAGCTCACCCCAGTGAGAGGGGCCTGGGGCAAAGGAGGGGTGCTGTCCTCGGGGGAGCATGGGGCTGAGGGGCAGTGTCCTTGGGATGAGATCTGCAGTGCAATTAGATGGCCTGGCGATTGCGGGGTGTGTGTGTGTGCTGTGTCATGGGGTGCACTGTCCTGGAATGGGGTGGTGTCAAGGTGTGCTTGCTGGGGTGCACAGTACTGGCACAGTGGGCGAGGGACAGTTATGGGGGGGGCACCATTGTCTGGGTACACTGCTGGGGTGGAGTGGGGGAGGAGCAGGGTGGGTTGAGTGCATTGAACTGGCACAGGGTAGAGGAGGGGCAGTGTCATTGGAGGACACTGCTGATGTGGGGAGAAGCAGTGCTGGTTGGGTGCACTGTGCTGGCGTGGAGTGGGGCAGCATCATGGGGTTGGGGAGGGCCAGCACTGGCTGGGTGCACTGTACTGGCGCTGTATGGTGGCACAAAGTTGTTGTGGGGCTGCAGTGTCATTGGGGTGTATTGTTCTGGGGTGGGGTCATCACAGCAGCATGCTCCCTTCCCCAGAGCAGAGGAAGCATTGTAGGGCAGTTGTTGACCCCCCCCCCCCCCCCCTCCCCCCCCCCTTCCCCCAAGCACCGGGGTGGGGTGGGGGGGCTGCTCTGGAAGGTGAGGTCTCACGTGGACATGTGGCGAAGAGTGTGAAGAGAAGATGTTTCAGCTGCTAATATCCCAATCTTGGGAGTCTGGATAATATGCAAGAGGAAATGGAAACTCTCATTGAGAAGAAGTTGGTTATAATCAGTATATGTGCTCACTCGGGGTGAGCTGCATGTGTGATCTCTCCGCTGCCACGCCATGGACACTTTTTTCAAGAGATGGGTCTCTCTGCGATTTCCCCCACAGAGGAAATCCAGAGGTGATCTCACTTTAGATTGGGTCACCAGGCTACGATAGTCCCTGTTTTCACTTCCCTGTTGTGGTTAAAGAGTAAATGATGTCTTAGACCGCCTCTGGACTCTTTTGAGTGTGTCCCTTGGGTGACAGGTTCTGCTCTCTCCCCCCCCCCCCGCAGGTGGCCCTTGCAGTCCTACCTCTCAGATTGGATCCTGGCCCCCCCCCCCTTGTTTCCAACTGTTACCCAAATAACAAATATCCCTGGATCTTTTTCAAGGGATAAGGCAACAAGCCATGTTTATTGTAAATATAGCAATTTCTTAATAGTACCAATGTTGCAAATACCAAGAAAATAGTATCAACACTATAGCAATACCAATATTGTGCTTTACTTAGTGAAATAGTATCAATAATGTAAACACTAGGAAAACAGTATTAACATCGTATCAATACTATGATTACAGAGATACTTGTTAATAATACAATAGACTTTGACACATGTTCCAGTCGGTATTTTCATTCACACTCATACAAACTGACAGCCATACAAGACAGGGAGACAGACAAACATAAATGGGGTCTCACAGATATTATAGTTACCAGCCTCTTGGTGCTGATGGTAGTCACTGGCCAGGTGACGGTAGCACGAGGGTGAGGAGCAAGGTTCTGCCGATGTGCATCGGTACTCCTGGCTGGTGTGATGTAGACCCGAACCTCCAGCCTTCATCTTTCTGTCCCATTTTTATAGGGAAAAGACCCCATGTAGGTCTATGGGATTTTGCTCTGTCATGCTGCGTCTGCATTTGGTGTGATCCTTAATCACCCACATTGTTACAAGCATGATCAGATTTTGTTCTTTGGGAGTGGGCTGACTCCGAAAGTACCAGTGTGGACTCTTCTTCGGCCAGTTGCTATTATCTTCACTCCAATGTGTCAACAAAGTCTATTTTATTATTAACAAGAATCTCTGTAATTATAGTATTGATACGATGTTAATACTGTTTTCCTAGTGTTTACATTATTGATACTATTTCACTAAGTAAAGCACAATATTGGTATTGCTATAGTGTTGATACTATTTTCTTGGTATTTGCATCATTGATACTATTAAGAAATGTCTGTATTCACAATAAACGTGGCTTGTTGCCTTATCCCCCAAAAACAATCCTGTGTTATTTGGGTAACACAACCATTTTGTCATGGCAGGCCCAGCTGCAATTGGCATGTGCAAGACAGTTCTGGCAGGGTGCCTGTGGCCTGCTGCTGAGCTCCTTCCAAACAACTGCGTTGTCCAGTCACCCAAAGATACGCAGCAAACGGAGGAAAGGGTAAATCACCCAAAGTCCACGTGACCCAGAGTGTAGTGTTCTTGTAGCAGTCCAAAGAGTTGCTCCAGCGCCTGACATCCAGGATGCCAGGTCGTGATGCCACTTTTCTCTTAAACATGGCTCATAGCATATAGGTATGGGTGGGTGATGGAAGCAAATAGAGCTGCTGGAGCACAAGACTTATGAGGAGAAGCTGAGGGAACTAGCCTGTTTAGTCTGCAGAAGAGAAGAATGAGGGGGGATTTGATAGCTGCCTTTAACTACCTGAAGGGGGTTCCAGGGAGGATGGAGCTAGGCTGTTCTCAGAGGTGGCAGATGACAACAAGGAGCAATGGTCTCAAGTTGCAGTGGGGGAGGTCTAGATTGGACGTTAGGAAAAAGTTTTTCACTAGGATAGTGGTGAAGCATTGGAATGGGTTACCTAGGGAGGTGGTGGCATCTCCATCTTTAGAGGTTTTTAAGCTGTGGCTTGACAAAACCCTCGCCAGGATGATTTAGCTGAGGATAGTCCTGCTTTGAGCAGGGGGTTGGACTAGATGACTTCCTGAGGTCCCTTCCAACTCTAATATTCTATGACTCGGAGGGGGTGAAGCACTGGAATGGGTTACCTAAGGTATAGTTTCTCAACCGCTGGTACACATGTTCCCAGGGGTACGTGAGATGCAGGCAGGGGGTACATGGCGAAAAACCCAGTGAAGGGAGGTGAGCAGTAGCCACCGACTTCTGGGAAAGCCAGGTGGCAGCTGCCTGCTTCCCGCCCAGTCCCAGCTCACAGGTGGCAGCTGCCCCAATCCTGGGAAAGTGGGTGGCAGCTGCAGGCCTTTTGGGATGCCAGGCCGCAGCTGCCTGCTTCCAGGTAGGAGCCTGGCAGCAGCCTCCTACACCCTGAGAGCTGGGTTTACAGTTGGGTGGCTGCCACCCATGCCCTGGCTCTGAGCCCAGAGACAGCCTCCCACATTCTGGCTTGAAGATGTGCAGCAGCTGCCTGCTGCCTGCCCACATCCCTGGATCCCAGCCTGTGCAGAAGCTTCCTCCGCCCCAGCTCGGAGCAGGTGGCAATCACCCATCTCCCAGGCTGGCAGCCAGGTGGTAGCTCCCTTCCCTGGCTCAAAGCCCAGTGCCCAGAAAGCAAGGCGGAGAGCCCAGCAGTTTGCCCAGTTCTCCAGCCGGGCTCTATCTGCAGGCTTACTTGTCAGTTTCACTGCTTGAGGTGTGCAGTGAGATTGACGACTATGACAGCCCCAGATTTTACCAGTATAACAATGTTAAGAGGGGCCCACACAGTGTGATTTGCCCCAAGCCCGCACCCCCCTAGGGACGGCCATGGAGAGCGCTGCTATCTACTCCGGTGCGCCGCCAGTACCTGCTCAGACCTCACCAGTTCCCGCCTGTTGGTGGAGAACACCACGTGACCCCGCCATCAGGCCATAGTGATTGGCTGGCATTGAGGGGGAAAAGATTGTATTTCTCAGAGTGTTAGGGTACTTGCTACTTAAAAGACTGAGAAACACTGACTAGGGAGGTGGTGGAATCTCCATCCTTAGAGGTTTTTAAGGCCCAGCTTGACAAAGCCCTGGCTGGGATAATTTAGTTGGAGTTGGCCCTGCTTTGAGCAGGGGTTGAACTAGACACCTCCTGGGGTCCCTTCCAATCCTCATCTTCTATGATTCAACGCTGTGCAGGACTAGCAGCAGCTGGATCGGTGCAGTGGTTTGTTCTGAGATCCAATAGGGCATGTCATTCTTGAAAAATCTGGTGACCCTGCATTTCTGTGCTGTTTGGGTGGGACAGAGCATGGGCAAATAGCTGAATATATGAAATATTGAAACAGAGCAATGTAGAGCAGCTCAATGACTTGCTCCTTGTAGGATGGCCACAAACCTAATTGTTGTAAATCAGAAGTGTTGGACTGGAAGGGATTTTGAAAAGTCTTTTTGTCCAGTCCCTGCACTCAAGGCAGGACTAAGTGTTATCTAGACCATCCCTGGTAGGTGTCTGTCCAACCTGCTCTTAAAAACTACCATTGATGGAGATTCCACAATATCCCTGGGCAATTTATTCTACTGCTTAACTACCCTGACAGTAGGAATAGACTGGGAATAGTCTGAGCCTGTCATCTCCAGAGGGTACTTGTTAGAGAATGTCTCCTAGTAACTTCTGGCTCCTGTGAAGAATTTGTTCTTGACTCCTCCACTTGGAGTCAGGCAGGGCACCTCATTGCCCTACCAGGAGTCAGGAGCGGGTGGCTGGGCTAGCAAGACCCCTGGAAGGAATGCTGTCATCTGGCTAGAACACCAGCAACAGGGATCTGGCAGAAAGCAGAGCCTTGAGCTGGGGAGGGGAAGGTGTCTGTGAACCAGCAGGGGCTGGTTTTACAACCTTTCTGATTTATCAGCTGTGTTACTGAGCTGGGAAGTGGGTGGGCAACAGAGAGAGGAGCCAGCAATAACAGCAAGACTCAGCTGGGGCAGTGCAGTGAATACATCTGGGACAGCTGCTCTCACCCTAAATGGGACTGGGGCAGGACTGGGAGACAGAAGCTGTGTCTCTCTGTCCTAGGGCCATTCCCTACAGGCCAGGGAGCAGGGGTGTGGGGGAGGGGATGGACAAGGCAGGACCTGACAGGGTTGTTCCATCTTGAACTTGTGATTGTTCCTTTTTGTGGTCCAGACGGTTTGCAGTATCATAAGCTGCAAGAGATCAAAAACCATGTGTGGCATAGCAAGGGCAGAGTGCACTGGGAAAGTTCTAGAGGGGCGCTATGTAAGTGCTGGAATGCTCCAGGCTTTATTCTCTGTAGGCTAGCCAAAGGGTAATTAGGGTCAGCTGACACCAATTAAGGCCCCACCCAGGTGCCTGATAAAAACCCTCTACTCCTGAGAGGCTGGGTGGGAGTTGAAGGAGTAGGTGTGTGGTGAGCAGAGGAGTTTGTGGAGAAGGACAGAACGGAGTACGGTGATGTGTGGAGAAGTGGAGGAGAACAGTACGGAGTACAGCGGTGTGTGGGAGAGAGGTGGAGTCCTGAGGAAGGTACTGGGCTTAAGAAGGCAGAAAGACAGAGGGGGGAGAGTAGCCCAGGGGAAAAGCCTGCAGCTGCAAGTAAGGTGCCAGCAGCACATAGCTGCTACTCAGAGGGCCCCTGGGCTGGGACCGGAGGAGTGGGCAGGCCCGGGTCCTTACCCCCCTCCCTGGGAAGACGGGGTAACTGGCGACGCCCTGGCCCACTAAGAGAGGCAAAAGTGCGAGACCCACTAGGGAGAAGCCGGCCGTTTGCCACACGTGGGTAGGGTTTTGTGGCCTGCCTTGTGCGGGAGGTCAGACTAGATGATCATATTGGTCCCTTCTGACCTATGAGTCTATGAGTCTACGTGGTGTCAGAAGAGGGATTTATCGCATAGTGGGCTTAAACCAGGGCGATTTTAGCCCCACTCCCAAGGTGGAGGATGTGGTAAAGGCCTTGATACAAGCCACGGCTGCTCAGCAGGAAGCTACCCAGGTCCAGGCTGCCGCCCAGCAGGAGGCTGCACGATTGCAGCAAGAGACCAATCATCTGCTGATGAGCCAAGCCGCCCAGGACCGGGCCCTCCTTCAGGAGGTGGTAGGCCAATTGAAAGCCCTGATAGAACAAGGTTGCAGCCAAGACAAGGCACAGACCATCCGGGCCAGCAACTGCCTGTAGAAGATGACGCCAGATGATGATATAGAAGCATACCTCCTGGCCTTTGAAAGAACAGCCATGCAAGAAGCCTGGCCCCAAGATCAGTGGGCCAGCAAACTCGCCCCTCTCCTAAGAGGAGGGGCCCAGAAGGCCTATTATGATATGGCAGTGGAATCTGCTGAAGACTACCCCCAGCTGAAGGCTGAAATCCTGGCCAGGTCTGGAGTGATGGTAGCAGTACCAGCCCTGAGATTCCATGAATGGCGATACAGTAAGGATAAAACACCACGGTCACAGTTGTTTGACCTAATCCACCTGACCCGGAAGTGTCTGTGCCCTGAGGTCCTCAACAGGGAGAAGATGTTTGAGCTCCTGGTGATGGACTGATACACGAGAGGGCTACCTTCAGACCTCCGAGCCTGGGTTGGCCAGAATGACCCCTCTACCTACAACGAGCTGGTCGCCCTGGTCGAGAGACAGCTGGCAGCCCGTAACCTGTCCCTAACCCCCCAGGAGAAGACAGGGCAGGCCCAGAAGCTGGCCCCCAGCCCCAGGTCCTGGACTTCTGGGAGACCCAAGAGTACGGGAACCAAGCACCGAGTAGCTAAGGAACAGCAGGAGGACAGGAAGGGACCTGGGAACTCGGGGTGAGGGCTAGGGGACCCGACCAAGCAGCCCAAGGCAGAGGGAAGCAGCTAGCCTAAAGTACCGGTGTTATGAATGTGGGGAATTGGGTCACATAGCAGCCCAGTGCCCCAACCGGTAGGAGCCCATGCAGTGCAACCTGGGAGGTCACAGGGGGTTCTGTGGTCTCCTCGGTTTGGTAGGGGTTGTAACAGCCCCCCATGGATGTACAAGGCCAGTAAAAATGAATGGCATTGACACCATGGCCCTAGTAGATTCGGGGAGTGCAGTGACGCTGGTCTCGGGGAAACTGATGGGGCAAGACCAGCTGACCTGGGCCAAACGCACAGGGGTGACCTGTGTACACGGGACTGTAAATCTGTACTCCTCAATCCCAGTACAGATCGAGATCCAGGGGAATACCACCCAGGTGATGGCAGGGGTGGTCCCAAGGCTCCCCTACCTGGTCTTGATTGGTAGGGATTTTCCAGGGTTCGAAAACCTACTCCCACCCATGGAGCTCGGGCTGGGAAGCAAACCCCAGGTGAAGACCAAGGCACAGGCAACCAGACCTTCCCCTGTTTTTGCCAGATTCACCCAAAAACTGTTCTCACCCACCGGAAGACTCCGGAAATCCTGACGGGAAAGGAGGGCAGATAAAAGGCTAGGCACTCGGATACTAGCTGGGAACCAGAAAGCTGCCCTGGTTGGTAGGCGAACCCTTTTGGGAGGCCAGAAGACCCCTCAAACTAGTGAAGACCCAGGGGCAGTACCCAGCACTAGTAGGAATGACCTTGGAGATAAAAATGAGGTTGGGCCCCTAGAGGTAGGCCAACTAGGTCCCCTAAGGGGAAATTTTGGGCAGGACCAGGCCATGGACCTGGAATACAGAAACGTGAGAAAGGAGGTAGCAGAGATTGATGGCGTTCCTGTGGAGGGAAAGACTAAGGGCCCGGGGCCCTACTACATCCTGAAACGGGACCTACTGTACCGTGTGACCCCGATATGGGGGGAGGAAGCAGAGCAACTCTTGGCGCCCCGGAAGCACATAAAGACAGTTCTAGAACTGGCCCATAGTCATTTATTTGGACTATAAATAAGCAGATAAGACTCTGAACCAAATTCTGAGAAGGTTCTACTGGGCAGGAATATGGGTGGAGGTTCAGCAGTACCGCCTCTCTTGCCCAGAGTGCCAATTGCACAGCCCCAGGCCTCACTTGCGAGCCCCGTTAGTGCCCCTGCCCATTATTGAAGTACTCTTTGAAAGGATCGCCATGGATCTGGTGGAGCCACTAGAATGATCAGCACGTGGCCATCGAAGTGTGCTTGTCATTGTGGACTATGCCACCTGGTACCCCGAAGCCATTCCCCTAAGAAATCCTACATCCAAGGCAATTGCGAAGGAACTGCTCCAGGTCTTCGCTAGAGTGGGCATCCCTAAGGAAATCCTGACAGACCAAGGGACCCCCTCTATGTCCAAACTGGTGAAGATTCTATGTACCCTGCTCCTCATCCAGGCCCTGTGGACCTCAGTGCATCATCTGCAAACGGATGGCCTGGTTGAGAGATTTAATCATACCCTCAAGAGTATGATACGGAAGGTAGTGGCGCAGGACGGAAAGGATTGGGATGCCTTACTACCATATTTAATGTTCGCAATACGGGGGGGTCCCCCAGGCGTCCACTGGATTCTCCCCCTTCGAATTATGGTATGGTTGCCATCCCCTGGGTATTTTAGATATTGCTAAAGAGGACTGGGAGAAACAGCTCAATTCAGGGAGAAACGTTATTGAGCATGTGGCCCAGATGCGGGAATGGATAGCCCGAGTGATCCCCATAGTGCAAGAACACCTGGAGAAAGCCCGGGAGGCCCAGTGGACCTACTACAACCAACAGGCAAAGGCACAGAGGTTTCAGCCAGGAGAGTGGGTAATGGTGCTAGTGCCAACAACAGAAAGCAAGCTCCTGGCCAGTTGGCAAGGCCCGTACAAGGTTGTGGAATCTGTCGGAGAAGTGAACTACAAGATGAGGCAACCAGACCGCAGAAAACCGGTGCAACTATATCACGTGAACCTGTTGAAACCCTGGCAAGACCGAGAAGTGTACCTGATTGCCCGAGAAGCTCCCCCCAGTCAGACATCCCACAGGGGAGGTGAGAATATCCCCTGAGTTGACCCCAGAGCAAAGGACAGAAGTAGTTGACATGATCCAGCAAAACCAGGACGTGTTCTCAAAGCAGCCCGGTCATACGACGGTGGTCCAGCACCACATCACCACCAACCCTGGAGCATGCGTGACAATAAAACCATATTGGATACCAGAGGCCGAAAGGGAAGAGATTAGAACAGAAATAAGGATGCTGGAACTCGGAGTTATCAAGGAGTCCCACAGCCAGTGGTTCAGCCCGATCATCCTAGTTCCCAAGCCCGACGGCACCCTCAGGTTCTGTAACGATTTCAGAAAGCTGAATGAAATATCTAAATTTGATGCCTACCCGATCCCACATATCAATGAGCTAGTGGACCAGTTGGGCAAAGCCCAATATCTGACCACCTTGGACCTGACCAAGGGTTATTGGCATCCTTGGCTAGGGGGATTTGCCAAGGAGAAGACCACCTTCTCCACACCTGATGGTCTCTTTCAGTACACTGTCCTTCCCTTCGGACTCCATGGGGACCCCGCAGCATTCCAACGACTGATGGACAAATTATTGAGACCCCACGCCAAGTATGCTGCCGCCTATCTGGATGATGTGGTCATCTCCATAGCCCCAGTTGGGAAATGCACCTGGGAAAAGTAGAGGAGGTACTCAACACCCTTCGGAAAGCTGGCCTTACTGCAAACCCTTCGAAATGTGCAATAGGGCTGGCTGAGGCCAAATACCTGGGCTATGTGGTAGGGAGAGGTCTAGTAAAGCCCCAGTGGGACAAGGTAGAGGCCATCCAGGCCTGGCCCCGACCAGTCCGCAAGAAACAGGTCAGGGCATTCTTAGGGATCGTGGACTATTATAAGAGATTCATGCCCCACTTTGCCACTAGAGCAGGGCCCTTGACCGACTTGATAAAGGCTCAAGGCCTGGATATGGTAAAGTGGACTGAGGCAGCTGAGAAAGTATTCATGGATTTAAGGACAGCTCTTTGTAGCCACCCAATACTTATAGCCCCGGATTTTGACAGAGTTCATCCTCCAAACTGATGCCTCAGAGACAGGGCTAGGCGCTGTCCTGGCACAGATAATAGATGGCGAGGAGCACCCATCTTATATCTCAGCAGGAAACTCCTCCCCAGAGAGCAGAAGTACACAGTTGTTGAGAAAGAGTGCCTGGCGGTTAACTGGGCTATGGAAATGCTCTGATATTATTTACTTGGAAGGAGGTTTACCCTGGTGACAGACCACACCCCACTCCAATGGATGCACACTAACAAGGAGAAGAATGCAGAGTGACCTGATGGTTCCCCTCCCTCCAGCCTTTTCACTTCCGGGTGCAACGTAGGGCCAGAAGCCAACATGGCAATGCTGATGCCCTTTCGTGCCAGCACTGCCTCACATCCCAAGTAGCCCAACTCTGTGGTGTTGAGCGGGGGGATGTGTGGTATAGCAAGGGCAGAGGGCACTGGGAAAGTTCTAGAAGGGCATTATGTAAGTGCTAGAATGCTCCATGCTTTATTCCCTGTAGACCAGCAGGGCTGAGCTTTACAAGGGGGCTGGAGCTGCTTGCATCATAGCAAGACAAGCTCCAGAATGTGCTTGAAATCCTATTACTCATAATATTGCTGCGAAGGTGGCAATATTTGGGTTTGAGAAGGCAGAGTCAGCTAGAGGGAGCTACTGAGTGTGGGGCTGGGACTGATGGTACTAATTGGGGAGGTGCCTGTTCTCTCTCCTCAGGCTGACATGGAGGTGCCCATCCCCAAGTATTTTGTGAACCAGAGAGCCAAGGCCCTGAAGGAACGTCAGCAGGTGCTGTGTGAGATCCTGGCCCGGATGGAGCCCAGCGCGCTCCATAGGGTGAGTGCACTTCGTGGCGCTGAGTATCCAGGCCACTGTAACAGGGATGATGGCCCCCGCTGCTGCGCCTTTTTCTGGACAGGGAGGGGGTGTACAACTGTGCCAGGCCCCATAGTGAGGAGGGTCTATATGGGCTCCACAGGTATTGAGACAGGAGGGGGTTGGGCTTGTACCAGGCCCATGGTGGGGGGGCTGCACCCAGATGGGCATGGGTTGGAAGAGAGTGGAGGGGCTCTGTCAGAGCCCATGGGGATAGTCAGGGCAGGAAGAGGGCAGGGGTGGTACCAGGGCCTGTAGATGGTGTGTGGGCGGGGGGGTGAGACTGTTCTAGGACTGTGGGGGGAGATGCAGGAGTGGGGGCAGGGTGTATCAGAGTCCATGGGAGAGGGCAGGGCAGGGCAGGGCAGGAAGGAGGTGTGGGTCTGTACCAGGCCCATGGGGGTGTGCTGCAGAGGAGAGGGGTTGGGTCTGTAACAGGTTGTGAGATGTACTAGGGCTGATGGGGGGCAGGGCATGAAGGGGACTGTACCAGGGCCTGTGATGGAAATGGGGCCATACCAGGGTCCATGGTGGAGGCAGGGCCGGGGAGGGGGGCTGTACTGTATCAGGGCCTGTGAGATACAAGGCCAGTTAATGATGCTTCCCATGTTTGAGGTGTCTGCATCTGGCCCTGGGGCCGGTTTGATGCCAGTTGTGGGCACTGTTGTGGAGAGTGCAGCAGGTCTTCTTGGGTGTGGAGCTGGGGCTGGCCAGCGGGTGTGTGGGCACTGTTCTTCTTCAAGCCCCTGGCTGGGGCTGCTGTTGGATGGATGGGGGGTCCGAGTCTCCATACCTCCCTTCTGCTCTGCTCCCTCAGCCATCCCGGCCTGCCATGCTGCAGGACGAGGCCGTGCAGCTAGTGCAGCTGGCAGAACGGATGCGCCAGGGTCGCCTGCGTGCCAAGTTCATGCGAGAGATCCGGCGGGATGAGGAGCGTGAGAGGCGGGCCCGGGAGAGTGGGGCCAAGGAGCTGGACCGTGAACAGGCTGCCATTTGCATCCAGAAGGTAAGGGGGAGCCATGTCCGCCCAGAGCATGGAGCGGCGCACATGGGATAATACCCATCAATCAGGTAATCGCTGGGTGCCTGGGATGCCAGAGGTCAGATCTGAGCTGTGGTCCATCCTGCCTTGTGATTCCATTTCTCACTTCCTGGCCCTTGGAATAACTGAGACTTGGTGGAATAACTCACACGACTGGAGCACTGTCATGTATGGGTATAAACTGTTCAGGAAGAACAGGCAGGGGTGAAAGGGTGGAGGAGTTGTACTGTATGTAAGAGAGCACTATGATTGCTCTGAGCTCCAGTGTGAAACTGGAGATATGCCAGTTGAGAGTCTCCAGGTTAAGCTTAGAAGCAAGAACAATAAGGGTGATGTTGTGGTGGGTGTCTGTTATAGACCAGACCAGGAGGCTGAGGTAGATGAGGCTTTCTTCACTCGACTAGGGAAAGTTTCCAGTTCACAGGACCTGATTCTTCTGGGGGACTTCAATCACTCTGACATCTGCTGGAAGAGCAACACAGCAGAGCACAGACAATCCAGGAAGCTTTTGGACTGTGTCGCAACCTAGGCAGCAGTGACCATGAGATGGTCGGGTTCAGGATCTTGACAAAAGGAAGAAAGGAGAACAGCAGGACACGGACCATGGACTTCAGAACAGCAGACTTTGACTCCCTCAGGGAGCTGATGGGCAGAATCCCCTGGGAGGCTAATATGAGGGGGAAAGGAATCCAAGAGGGCTGGCTGTATTTTCAAGAAACCTTATTGAGGGCACAGGAACAAACCATCCCAATGTGCAGAAAGAATAGCAAGTGTGGTAGGCGACCAGCTTGGCTTAACAAAGAAGTCACTGGTGAGCTTAAACACAAAAAAGAAGCTTACAAGAAGTGGAAGTTTGGTCAGATGACTAGGGAGGATTATAAAAATACTGCTCGAACATGCAGGAATGAAATCAGGAAGGCCAAATCGCAATTGGAGTTGCAGCTAGCAAGGGATGTAAAGGGGAACAAGAAGGGTTTCTACAGGTCTGTTAGCAACAAGAGGAAGATTAGGGAAAATGTGGGCCCCTTACAGAATGGGGGAGGCAACCTAGTGACAGAGGATGTGCAGAAAGCTGAGGTATTCAGTGCCTTTTTTACCTCTGCCTTCACAGACAAGGTGAGCTCCCAGACTGCTGCACTGGGTGCACGGAATGGGGAGAAGGTGAACATCCCACAGTGCTGAAGGGACAGGTCTAAGACTATTTAGAAAGATTGGACATACATAAGTCCATGGGGCCAGATGTAGTGAACCCGAGTGTGCTGAAGGAGTTAGCTGATGTGATTTCAGAGCCATTGGCTATTACCTTTGAAAGCTCGTGGCAACTGGGGGAGGTCCCTAATGACTGGAAAAAAGCAAATATTATGCCCATCTTCAAGAAAGGGAAGAAAGAGGATCCAGGGAACTATAGGCCAGTCAGCCTCACCTCAATTCCTGGAAAAATCGTGGAGCAGGTCCTCAAGGAATCCATTTTAAGGCACTTAAAAGAGAGGCAGGTGATCAGGAGCAGTCAACATGGATTCACCAAGGGAAAATCATGCCTGACCAACCTGATTGCTTTCTATGAAGAGGTGACTGGCTCTGTGGATGTGGGGAAAGTGGTGAATGTGATATTCCTTGACTTTAGCAAAGCTTTTGATATGGTCTCCCACAGTATTATTATTAGCAAGTTAAAAAAGTATGGGTTGGATGAATGGACTATAAAATGGATAGAGAAATGGCTAGAGCAAAGGGCTCAATGAGTAGTGATCAATGGCTCCATGTCTAGCTGGCAGCCGGTCACAAGTGGAGTGCCCCAGGGGTTGGTCCTGGGGCCGGTTTTGTTCAACATCTTCATTAATGATCTGGAGGATGGGGTAGATTGCACTCTCAGCAAGTTTGCAGATGATACTAAGCTAGGGGGAGTGGTAGATACCCTGGAAGGGAGGGATAGGATACAGAAGGGCCTAGACAAATTGGAGGATTGGGCCAAAAGAAATCTGCACTTAGGATGGAAGAATCCCATGCACAGCTACAGACTGGGGACCGACGAGCTAGGCAGCAGTTCTGCAGAAAAGGATCTGGAGTTTCCAGTGGATAAGACGCTGGATATGAGTCAGCAGTGTGGCCTGGTTGGCAAGAAGGTTAATGACATATTGGGCTGCATTAGTAAGAGCTTTGCCAGCAGATCGCAGGAAGTGATTATTCCCCTCTATTCGGCATTGGTGATGCCACATTTGGAGTATTGTGTCCAGTTTGGGCCCCCCAGTACAAAAAGGATGTGGACAAGTTGGAGAGAGTCCAGCGGAGTGCAACATAAATGATGAGGGGGCTGGAGCACAAGACTTATGAGGAGAGGCTGAAAGAACTAGGTCTGTTTAGTCTGCAGAAGAGAAGAATGAGGGGGGATCTGATAGCAGCCTTTAACTACCTGAAAGGGGGTTCCAGGGAGGATGAAGCTAGGCTGTTTTCAGTGGTGGCAGATGACAGAACAAGGAGCAATGGTCTGAAGTTGCAGTGGGGGAGGTCTAGATTGGACATTAGGAAAAAGTTTTTCATTAGGAGAGTGGTGAAGCATTATAATGGGTTACCTAGGGAGGTGGTGGCACCTCCATCTTTAGAGGTTTTTAAGCTGCGGCTTGACAAAACCGTTGCTAGGATGATTTAGCTGAGTATAGTCCTACTTTGAGCAAGGGATTGGACTAGATGACCTCCTGAGGTCCCTTCCAACTCTAATAGTCTATGGTTCTATGGCCTCCACATCCCTCCCCCTTCATTCAGGGCTGAGCACATGCCCCCTAGGGTATCTTTCATGGATGCAGTTCTGCCTCTGCCCTGGAGGTGGCACTGTTGCACTACCTGAGGGTACACTCTGTCGGCTGCGGGTGGGGTTCAGAGCACTGCATTGTGAGCTACCCAATTTGGGCAGCCTTCTTGGTCCCATGCATGGTTGGAGCCCCACCCTTAGCTCTCCCAGCAGCTGTCCGTTGGCCCCCGGGCCTTGTCTGATGACTGTCCTCAGGCTGCCTGCAGGGATCCTGGATCAGATGCGGGTGCAGCTGCCCCTGAGGCACAGGCAATGAATGTGTCCTGCTCTGGCATGCAGCCCGTGCTGAGCTGTGCCGTCAGGTGCACAGCATTCCAGGGGCAGTGATGCCCTGGTCAGCTCGCTGAGCGTGGGTTTCACCTGCAGTGCTGCGGATGAGGGGGTTTGGTGTGCTGGGGAAAGCACTGCTGGGGTCTCTGTGTTTGAGTTCCCAGTCCCTGCCTTGTGCCCATTGTTTCAGGGGGTCAGGAGGCACAAGCAGCCAGTTCAGGCTGTGTGGGGAGTTTCCTACTGCTCTCTGCTCCAGGGGACCAGCACACACTATTGGGGGACAGGACTGAGAGCAGGGATAGGCATCTCATCAGAGACGCTACTCCTTCCCCACTTACTGCTCAGCGGTATGGCTCTCCCCCACTGCCCCCCATCCTGTGCCTATAACATCTGCTGCTGCCTACGTTTGCTGCGCAATACTGGAGTTATGGGACAGCTGCCCAGAGTCACTGAATAACCCCACAGCCTCGGGGCTGAGCAGAGCCTTCTCCCTCCAGGCAGTGCAGGTAGTAAGAAACAGTAGGACCGATCGGGGACAGGGGCCTGCTGGACTGGGCTGGCCTGCCTTGTCTCATGTAGCAAGACAGGATCCTGGTAGTAGGGGTGTGGGGATTGCTCATATTTTTTTGAAAATGGTGTGTGACTCAGTTTACCCACCCACTTAAATTTGACACTTGAGGCTTATAGGAAAAGATTTCAGGGTGTGCAAAAGAATAACAGTGTGACATGTAATGCTGGAATCCTGCTGGAAGAATATCTTCACCAATGGGATAAAGAGGTGGGGGTCATTATGCTAGAAGCTTTGAATAACTTGGTGGGCTGGAATAATTCTGCCAGGGATTTGTGCACAAGCTGAAAATATGGCTATGGACTGGAAACCAAGGGATCTGGGTGGCACAGGCTGTTTAGGAGATGAGTTTATGGATATTAGGTCCAGATCCAAGAACAAAAACTAAAGGTGACTGACCCAAGTTGAGGTCCTATAAGAGGAGGAGGTCTCCAGAGTGGTATTCAGCAAAACCCAGACCGGGGGGACAACTGATGCAGGTAGACACTTACCAGGGGATCCTGAAGACCTGAGGTGTAATGTCTGTGGACACACAGGGCATAAGAGGGGAAGCTGTCTGAGGCTCAGTTCCATGGGGTTTAATCAGGTTCCACAAAGCTTCATAGAATTCTAGAAGATTAGGGTTAGAAGGGACCTCAGGAGGTGTCTAGTCCAACCCCTGCTCAAAGCAGGACCAACCCCAACTAAACCATCCCAGCCAGGGCTTTGTCAAGCTGAGCCTTAAAAATCTCCAAGGATGGAGATTCCACCACCTCCCTACGTAACCCATCCCAGTGCTTCACCACCCTCCTAGTGAAAAAGTTTTTCCTAATGTCCAACCTAGACCTCCCCCACTGCAACTTGAGACCATTGCTCCTTGTTTTGTCATCTACTACCATTGATGCCTAGCTCCATCCTCCCTGGAACCCCCTTTCAGGTAGTTAAGGCTGCTATCAAATCCCCCCTCACTCTTCTCTTCTGCAGACTAAATTGGCTTAGTTCCCTCAGCCTCCCCTCATAAATCATGTGCTCCAGCCCCCTAATTACTTTTGTTACCTTCTGCTGTACTCTCTCCAACTTGCCCACATTCTTCCTGGAGTGGGGGGCCCAAAACTGGACACAATACTCCAAATGTGGCCTCACCAGTGCTGAATAAAGGGGAATAATCACTTCCCTTGACCAGCTGACAATGCTCCTAGTAATGCAACCCAATATGCCATTAGCTGTCTCAGCAACAAGGGCACACTGCTGACTTATCTCCAGCTTCTTGTCCACGCTAACCCCTAGGTCCTTTTCTGCAGAACTGCTGCCTAGCCAATTGGTCCCCAAGATGTAGCTGTGCCTGGGATTCTTCCATCCTAAGTGCAGGGCTCTGCACTATTCCTTGTTGAACCTTATCAGATTTCTTTTGGACCAATCCTCCAATATGTCTCGCTCACTCTATATCCTATCCCTGCCCTCCAGCGTATATACCCATTGGAACGGGTTACCTAGGGAGGTGGTAGCATCTCCATCTTTAGAAGTTTTTAAGCTGAGGCTTGACAAAACCCTCGTGAGGATGATTTAGCTAAGGATAGTCTTGCTTTGAGCAGGTGGTTGGACTAGATGACCTCCTGAGGTCCCTTCCAACTCTAATATTCTATGATTCTACCACTCCCCCTAGTAGTGTCCTCTGCAAACTTGCTGAGGGTGCAATCCACTCCCTCCTCCAGATCATTAATGAAGATGTTGAACAAAACCAGCCCCACGACTGACCCCTGGGGCACTCTGCTTGTTACTGGCTGCCACCTAGGCATGGAGCCATTGATCACTACCCATTGATCCTGATGATCTAGCCAGCTCTCTGTCCATTTTATAGTCCATTCATCCAACCCATACTTCTTTAACTTGCTGGCAAGAATGCTGTGGGAGACTGTATCAAAAAGTTTGCTTAAGTCCTGGTATAACATGTCCACTGCTTTTCCCACATCCATAGAGATACTTAGTGACAAACCCTTTGTGAGCTTC
>ML675662.1:778478-814257 GCA_007922155.1 Mesoclemmys tuberculata | reverse complement strand
TGGTCCCTTCTGACCTATGAGTCTATGAGTCTATGAGTCTGAGTCTAGCCCTGGGGAGGGTGTTTTAACCAGGGGCCTGTAACAAAGATATACCTGAAACAGGGAACTAGGAGGAACAAAAAAGTTCAGGTATGTGATGGGAAATGATCTGGATAATGGGCTAGATGGCACCCATGGCACTTTGGTCCTTACAGGAACCAGAGTCAGTGAGCTCCACCCAGTCCTGACCTGATGTTGCAGACTACCAATCCTGGGGTTAGTAAGCCAGTGCCTCTGGCATGGGGAATGCATGCTTGCGACCAGAGCTCGCTCCATGAAGCTGGGGCTGAGACTCCGTCCTTAGGTGGGGAACCTGAGCCATAGCCAAATGTTGCTGTAACTCCAATCCCAGCCTGCGAGGACAGACTGGTCACACTCCCTACCCCAGCAGCCTGATTTCAAACAGAACAGCAGAATGATCCCTCCTTAGAAAAGTTGCAACCTGCAGCCAGACCCAGCTCTGCAACTCTCCTAAGGAGACTGCAGAGAAAGGTTCCTGTGGTAAAAGGGATGCCTGTACAGGGAATTGGTCCCCCTGGGGAGACTGAACCTTGGGGCATCATGTCGACTGGTGGCGATCCCTCGAGTCAAGGATGGCATCCGTCAGGCTTGGTGAGTCTTCAGATGACTGAGGAATCCGATTCTGGATGCACACATTCTTCGGCAGTGGGGGGATGTTGCTGCACCAGGGAGTATGATTCACAGTCCCAGGTTGGTCTCCTCCTTCCTCCACCACTGCCATTCCACCTTGGTGTCGAGTTGTTGGGCTTGAAGTGGCATGCGCCTTGATGGACCAGGTGGAGCCATGCAGCTTGCTCCTCCCTGTCGTTGGTGTCAATACCTCCGTGCTTGAGGGCAGCCTTGAGCATGTCTGTGTAACGTTTCCTTTGGCCGCCCTTTGAGCATTGGCCAACAGAGAGCTGGGAGAAGAGAACCTGGCGAGAGAGTAGATTCTCAGGCATCCGAACACAGTGGCACATCCACCAGAGTTGACTTCTCAAGAGCAAGGCTTCAATGCTGGAGGATGCAGCTTCATGTAGGATGCTCATGCTGGTACAGTAGTCCTCCCATTTGATCCCCAGAATTCGACACAAACGCAGCTGGTGGAAGCTCTCAAAGGTCTTAATATGGCATTGGTAGACGGTCCAGGTTTCAATGCAGTAGAGGAGGGTAGTGAGCCTTATAAACCAGGACCTTTGACTTCTGAAGGTCTCTGTTTTCGAAGACACATTATTACAGTTTGAAGACGGTGGCACTGGCACGGTTGACCCAGTGCTGGACTTCATCATCAATGGTAGCCTGTTGGGAGAGATGACTGCTGAGATACGGGAAGTGCTCCATATACTCCAAAATCTCCCTGTCTACATGGATGGCACGAGAGAGGTTCAGCAAGCCTGGGAGAGGTTGGTGGAGGACCTACAACTTAGCAATGTTCAAGGATAGGCCAAGTCTTTTATGCGAAGCATTGAAGAGATCTAGCATCGCTTGCATGTCCTATGCAGAGTGAGCCATCATGAGTCAGTCATCTGCAAACTGAAGGTCGTGGATGTCCTTGGTGGTGAGCTTTGTTTTTTCCGAGAAGCGACCAAGATTGAAGAGCTTTTCATCCAGTCAATTCTGGATACTGACACCAGGTGGTGAATGATGACAGTGAGATAGATGGTGAACAAAGTGGGGGTGATCATGCAACCTTGTTTGACCTAGGTCTGGATACGGAAAGCATCAGTTTCAGATCTTCCACTCAGGATGGTGGCGGTCATATCGTCATGCAGAAGTCTCAGCATGGTGACAAACTGAGGCAGTTGGTGGCCCCCCAGAAGTATCACTTTAGAATTTTTTCCCATGGGACTTTACCTACCAATTCTCTGAGTTAAAGTCTGGGTTTCGGGTTTTTTGGGGGAAGGTCATTGTCCTTATTCCGCTGTTCTCATTCTGTTCTTCAGAATAATGAAATCTACCATTTCATGATCACTTTCACCCAAATTGCCGTCCACCTTCAGATTCTCATCCAGTTCCTTCTTAATAGTCAGAATCGAGTCTAAAATGGCTCTTTGCCTGGTTACTTCCTCCACTTTCTGAAATGAAAAGTTTTCCCCAGTACATTCTGAGAACTTATTGGAAATTCTGCATTGCAGTTTGCTGTTTTACTTTTCTGACAGGTAGGTTTAGTTCCCTATTACTATTAGGTCTTTGGTTTTGGATATTTCTGTTGTTTGTTCTAGAAATGCCTCATTCACTTCCTCTTCCAGATTTAGTATTCTACAATAGACCCCTACTGTGGCATCACCCCATACTGTTTTTTTCCCTCCTTTTATCTCACCCAGAGAGTTTCAGCTGGTCTGCCTCTTACACACTTGTTCTGAGGTCCAGAAGAAGGCATGTTCTTGATGTGTAATGCAACATCTCCTCCTTTTTTCCCTGTGTGTCATTCCAGAACAAACTATACCACTCTGTACCACTATTCCAGTCATGAGATTTGTGTCCCCAAATCTCTGATGTCAATTAAATCATAATGTAGCTTGTGTACTAACACTCGCAGTTCTTCCTGTTTGTTCCCCATGCTCCTTGCATTTGCATATAAACATCTAAAATATTGAGCAGATTCCCCCACTGGGGAACAATTTCCCTCTTGTTGCTCCTATGACCCTACTTTAATTTTTCACTAACCCACCACATCTAGCCCTCTGTTAAGGTTGCCTTGTTCTATGCTTACCTATCAGCTTTTGTCACCTGCCCCTTTTAAACTAGTTTAAAGTCCTTCTCACTAGATTGGTTAAGAAGAGCATGGAAAAGACAGAGAAATCCAGAGGCAGCTCATGAATACAATCCTCAGCCTGACTGCCCTCCTGCAAAGCATGCTCCCACTAGGTCAGCAGGCCCTGCTGTCCCATAATTTGGGACCCAGTCATGTTCTTGAGCCCCTGGATAATGCTGGCTACTGGGACCAGCAGCAGCTCCTAACCTCTGTACCCCTGCAACTTGTTTCCCAGCGACTCCCATTCATCTCTGAGATCCAACCTCTGAACACCAAGAATATTTGCACCTTGGGAGTCCAGCTATATTGAGCCTTGGAATGCCTCTGAACATTTTGAGTTGATGTACTCAACCCATAACCCATGTTGTGATGATTTGGCTGATCTCCTGTATAACACAGAACTTCCCCAGAATAATCTCTAGAGCAGATCATTTAGAAAAACATACATTTTAAAATCAAGATTGACTCTATGATGGAGAATCCACCATGATCCTTGGTAAATTGTTCCAATGGTTAATCATCCTCACTGTCAAAAACGTACACCTAATTTCTAGTCTAAATTTGTGTAGCTTCAACTTTCAGCCATTGGATCATGTTAGACCTTTCTGTGCTAGATTGCAGAGCCCATTACTAAATATTTGTTCCCCATGTAGATATGTATAGACTGTAGTCAAGTCATCCTTTAACTTTAAGCTAAATAGATTGAGCTCTGTGAGTCTGTCACTAGAGATAACACACTTTTTATTCCACTAGTATCAGCATATGATGAGATTATCTGTTTCCCCCCAAATATAAAACAGAAATATTTATTGAACACTTCTGTCTTTTCTGCATTATCAATAACACTACTATTTCCTCTAGTAATGGACCAATACTATTGTCAGGGTTCTCTTTGCTTCCTAATATATTTTAAAAAACATTCTCTTGGGTATCCTTAACTCTTCCAGCACCTCATATATGTTAGAAATAACCAAACAGGTTGTCCCAGGGGTGGATTGGGGAGATGGAACCCTTTATTGCCTGCTCGTTCCACCTCGACACCGCGGGTGAGTGATGGGGGGGTTACTTTACAATTCTTTTATCAATAACAGTATGTAAATGTATACATTTCCAGCAACTCCCCATAGACCCTTATTTGGTTACATTGACACCTATAAAATGAATATTAACAACTACATAATGAATATAATTATACCTGCCCCTGTTTATTGTTTACAGGATTACCATACAGAGGTCAGGTACATCACCTTAAAACCTATTAATTTTACACTAACATTCTTTGAAGTAAAGGTCTGCCGGGGGAGGGAAGGAAGATAATGCTTTCTTCCCACCAAAGGCCTTGTGCAGGAGTGGCGATAGTTAGCCTCAGTCTCATCCCCTACGCAGATGGCCAGGAAGGGAGGAAAAGAAGAGAGATAACAGACTCTAACTAGAATTCATACCAATTAGCAGAAACAAGGTTTGCCCTTGCCTTGACCTTGTTCTCTGTAACTTAGGCCTGACCATTTGCCCAGCTTTTAACTCTTTACCCTCCTACAGAATAAAATTGATAAGGGAAGCAGAGACACAATTTCTATCAACTTTCCCTCTCTTCCATGTGTTAGATTTTATTTTTTACAGTTACCTTCATTTCCTTTCTAAATCAGGTTGTTTTTTTAACCAGCACAGCTTTCTTTCTCAATTGTGGGATTGTGGCTTTTTGGGCATCTAGTAAAGTGTTTATACATGATTCCCAATCATCATTCATATTTTTTTGATAAAATTGTTCCTTACAGCTGACTTGGTTCATAATTGTTTTCAGCTTTGTGAAATTGGCCCTATTAAAGTACCAACAAGATCAATTACTGGTCTTGGCTTTATTCTGCTGGCACATTACAAATGTGATCAAGTTATGATCACTGGTAACTAAGTTATCATTAAATTTTTAGTTCTGTGATCAGTCCCTCTTTATCTGTTAGGATGAGGTTTAATAAAGAATTCCCTCATGTTGACTACAGCACTTTTTGAGTTAGGAAATTGTCATCTATAATGATTAGAAATTCCAAGGATATTTTAGTACTGTCAGCATGAGACCTCCAGTATACATCACTCAAATTGAAGTCCCCCATGATGATGCAGCTTTTTCCCCCGACATGTTATAGATAGGTGCGTAAGAAACTGTTCAGTATGTTTCCTAGTGTGATTTGGTGGTCTAATACCCCATCCTATGCTTTATTTTAGGACATTGATCCGTACGCATGCTCTCTCTTTACTCAGAAATGCTATTTATGACATAGAACTCATTCCTTCTCCCCTTTTACCCACTCAATCCTTCCTGAATAGGTTATAACCATCAATTTTTTTTTAACATTGCAATTGTGCGAATCATCCCACCAGGTTTCAGTAATACCAAGTAGATCAAATTTATGCTCACAGATGAGCAATTTCAGTTCCTCTTGTTTGTTATCCAGGCTCCTAGTATTGGTGTATAGGCAATTCAAGAATTTCTTCTCTTCATGTCCTTTGGCTCCTTGATTAATTTTATTCTCAACATCTTAATTTTGTGCTGAGTGCTCAGATCTTCCCTCTTTTTACGCTTCCCTTTTGCTATTAGTTTAACCTGCTGGATAGTGAGAGGTCTCTTCCAAAGTTCCATGTTGTAGACCTGGTATTGATTTGAAACTTCTAGCTGTGTGTAAATCTTCCAAGTCCCCCTCTCTCTGATGGCCACAGCCTGCTTATCCTCTTCTGTCTCCAGCCATGTAGAATGCTGCTGTGATCACCTGCCTCTGGTGGTTATGAACCATCAGGTCTCTTCTTTGACTTTTTCTCTCTCTCTACAGTTCCTTGGTGGCCAACTCTATTTTCCCTTGAACCTGGGGTACTGGTGTTTCCTGAACCTGGTTGTATAGGAACTGCTCAGCATCTCTGAGTCTCAATAGCATCTCAACTTGCCCTGCCAATCCAAGACTTTTCTGCCAGTGCAGCCACCAATTTGCACTTCATGCACATGAAATCCTTTCTGTCTTCAGACAGGAAAAAAACATGGTCCATCTGTTGCGAGTCACCACCACTGTTCCATTGCTGGCCATGTTGACATCATGTGTAGTGCTTCACCTTGAAGGAAAGCCTCTCTGAAACTCCCGTTTGCTGTGGTTGTCTGTGGCTCTCGAGCTTGCTTAGTAAGTGACTTTTTATACCAAAACTTCCCAAGTCATCTTAGCTCAGCTCAGAGACAAGAGTCAGAGGCAAGAGATATACCCGCCTATAATTCTCCGCTCCCTCTCATTTTGTTGTATTTGGAAGGTTATTGTTGCACTTTGAGTTGGTTTGCACTGTTGCAGTAATTAAAGGTTTGTGTACTGTGGGTTATTTCAGAAGATTGGTTAGTTAAATGTATTTCCAAATACAAAGACATAATTTTTCTATTGCTTTTATTGAACATTTATTGTTTTTGTTTCATAATAAAGCCATTTTACAATGTATCCATTATGGGTCATCATTTCGTTTAACACAGAGACTCCTCTAAACAAAGCTGAAATAATAGGTTTTACAAAAGCATACATGGACTAATATGAACACTAGGCTCCCCTACAGCATTTCCACAGGTGCTTGTATTCTCTGTGTGATGGCTTGCTGGCTGTTTGAACCTTGAAGCAAGTCTGCACCTCAGCCTCCCACCCATCAGCAAGGCTTTCCTCCTTGTTCTCGCAGATATTGTGAAAAACAGTTCCAACCTATTCCATTAACAGCCTGATCCACTTTGAAATGACCAAATGCCTGAAACCACTCAGGCAACAGTTACATTGTTCCATCCGTCTGTTCAAATGGCTTGGGTATGACTTCCTTAGCCCAGGCATTCGGGATCAGCTGGGTCTCCTGGAATAAAGAGCCACACCTCCACACCATTAATGTCCATCATGCTCCGAGGAGCAAATGTCCTTTCTAATGTACTAGTACTATGGCCCAAAAGATCCTAGCAGCGTGGACCCTCCTGCATTTATGTCTGTAAAGCTGCCATGGTGGTCCACCAGGCCTCAGAGCACAATGGAGAAATAACTGCTTCTGTTTCAAATTCTCTGCCCTGGTGGTGGTGGGAAGGAGTCACATGGGTTCTTCTTTGAGTACGTGCTCATGTCCATTTTGAATCAGGGGTGTGCATGCCACATGCACCAGTGATGGAAATTTTTTCCCTTAGTGGTATCCATATGGCTGACTCTAGTGCCCTCTGTGGGGGCACGGGTGTGTCTCGTACATAGGGCACTGCCAGCCCCCTCCCTCTCAGTTCCTTCTTACCGCCTGTGACAGTGCTGGAACACTATCTCTCACTCCATGAGCTCCAGTATCCTTTAGTGGTTGTTTGTTTATATAGTTATTGTTTCAGAGTTTGTCAGTGATAGTTTGATAGTTTATTAGTTAGTAGTTTACCCAGGGTTGGGGCAAGACTGGGGATTTAAACCTTGTGCTTCTTGCAAGAAGCCTATGCCGTTGAGCGACCTGTACCAGAGTTTTCTGAAGTGCCTGGGGGGGAAGCTCACCTTCGGGAGAAGTGCATGGATTCTTGCCCCCGTACCAAGAAGGACCAGGACATTAGACTGAAGGCCCTTCTCATGGAATCAGCATCAGGCCAGGGTTGGAGTCACATTCGGACTCGTCACCAGTACGATGGCGTTGACTAGAAGCGTTCCTTCTGTATCGTGGCCCGCTTGGCACCGATCGACATCGCCAGCACTGAAGAAGCGGAAGATGTATGCCCAGAAAGCCCTGAAGTTGGCTAAGAAAGACTCAAGCACCACGGGAAAAGCCGAGTTGGTACCAAGAATGTCTCCTCCTGTAAGGGCGTTGAGCCCAACTCCAGCCCCACCACCAACTCTGGGGAATGGCAGGGGCCTGCGCCATCAATTGGTCCCTTCTACCTCTGAAGCATTCCAGGCGATGAAGGACTTGTTAGCTCTACCGGTGCTGTCTACACCGCAGGAGGATAGGGCAGGTCACCGAGGTTCGAATACCCAACCAGGAGGACTAGCGAAAGGGAATCTGGCATGGGTTATACTGCAGCCTCTCCTATCCATGCTGGGCTCGCAGTGGTCACCCGAGTCCTGGCACTGCTCCCCGGCACCATGAGCCCATGGTCCCCTGGCGCCAGACACTGGTCACCGGAGCACCAGTACTGGCCTGAAGTTCACCGGTGTCAATCCTTGGAATATCGGTACTCCCTGAGCCCCTGGCGCCGTGGAGAGTCTCAGGAGCCCAGACGCCGCAAAAGCCCTTATAAGAAGCCTCTGAATAAAATGCAGCATAGAAATGAGCCCAGCTCAGGTTCCCGGCACCACTCCTCCTCACCAGAACCAAGGCATGCAAAAGGTAGTGCAAGGAAGCAGGTGGCATCAGTGCCCCCATGGTTGCCAGCATCTAGCTCCTCGGACTTGGGAGAGGAGGTGATCATCCCCATGAAAGTCCACACAATCAAATTAAAAATGGATCAGGCTTTTTGTGTGCATACTATTAGTACAACATGTATACAGAGAGTTACCTGATATGCACCAAGCCTTCAGATTAAATCCCCTGTGTAGTCATACCCTGAGATGGATTTACGGGATCTCTGGAAAGTGGGCCATAAAGTTCCATGGAAATGGATTCTGATGCAAGCTTTGGTTTACCATTCTAACTGGGTCTCTCAAACACTGTATTTCAGCAATAAATGCTCCCTTGTTTAGGAAAGACTTGCACTATGTCACTGCCAATATTTACAGGATGCATTGCCCCTGTAAAAGGAATGTGAACTCAGTCAAATTGCTGTTGAGAGGATATGGAGAGAACCAGGACCTCCGAGGCCAAAAAGTCCAGTCTCAGAGTTGTGGGAGGCTCCAGGGCACAAACTTGTAAAAAGCTATGCCTTGGGGATGGGTTATAATAGGGGTAGTCATAGAGAGTCTCTTAAAGGCTGAGGTGTAGCACATCCCAGTAAATCCATGATGGAGTGTCTCAGGGCTGCACTCACAGACCAAGTCCCTTCCAGACAAGGGTCTTGTGCATGGAGGTGCCTTGCCCCTTGGATCCTGGCTGGGATTGGTAGCATCGCGACCTGTGAGGATAGCGCTTGCCCGTGTTCTCACATTGCTGTATTCCTTCTCCCCATAGGTCTGGAAAGGCTGCCTGCAACGCAGATGCACCAAGCTGGAGAGACAGAGGGAGATGGCCTTTATCGGGATGGTGAGTCCCTCTTGCGCCTTCAGTGTGTCTCCCCTACCCACCCCAGTCTTGACACTTGCCCCTGGCTGCATTGTCCATGTGTCCCTCCCTCCCGTCCACCAAACCCAGCCTCAACATGTGCTCTCCCCCACTTGGCCACATTACCCATGAGTATTCTCTCCCCAAAATCCCCAGCCTCAGTATAAACACCCATTCTTCATATTCATTAGGTTAAGTATGTATTGTACCCCAAACAATACACATTACTCAGGCCCAGGGTGCAGCTGACTCTGGGTGGGAGCAGGTTTGGTTCTAGAGATATCTCTAAGGTCAATGCCATGTCTCTGGATATGTTGAGGAGTGGGGGGCATACACGGTGCTGATTCCTAGATTCCAAGGCCATTGTGGGACCATTGTGCTCCTTTGGTCTGACTTCCTGTATTGCACAGGCCAGAGAACTGGCCCAAAATCATTCCCTGAGCAGAGCTTTCAGTAAAACATCCAATCATGATTTTAAAATGGTCAGTAATGGAGAAGCCACCATGACCCTTGGGAAATTGTTCGAGTTTGACAGTTCTTCACTGTCAAAAACTGATGCTTTATTTCCAGTCTGACTTTATCTAACTTCAACTTCCAGGCTTTGGGGTCCCACTGCACACTCCCCCTCTGAATCGCTGTGGGAATGCTGAGGGATGGAGGTTGGGAGAGTCTGTGGCCAGTCTGCATGCATGTGTGTGTGTGTCCGGGGAGTCCCTGCCAGGTCTCACATACTCTCTCTGGCTACGTTGCTGGTGGGGATAGCCAGGGTTGCCTGGAGTGCAGTCCCACTCTGCATCCGTCATGCTGTGCTGGGTCCCATGTAGGTGGTGGTGCCAGGGCCACTTCTATGCATTATTAGAAACCGTTCCACATGGCACAGGCAGGAGCAGTAAGGCACTTGCAGGCAAATGAGCTGGTGATTGATGGCTCCAGCATAGAGAGAGCCATTAGGGTGAAATATGAACCCCCTAATGAAGTGCAGCCGCGGCTCCACTGCCTGAGGTGAGAGAGACGGAGTGACTCCCACAGACTCTGATTGCTCAGCCACTTGGGTCAGGCAGCAGATGCTGACCTACAACCCCTGTTCCACAGCCTTGCCAGTCCTGCCTGGGACAGGTGGCTGCCCCGAGCACTAGGGACCTTTGATCTCTTTGACCTCCTGGATCCTGGTATGTCTGCAAGGTTGGCAGCTTCATTACAGACCAGCCAGTGTCATCCCAGGCCGAATACACACTGACCCTAATCTCTGCAAGGGTCTGGGGTCCCCTTTTCCCTACCCATCATGTTCGCACTGGGATGGACCCAACATCTCTTGTACCCTCTTGCCTCCCCCCACACTGCATCTCCATCAGGACCGGGACAGACCCCAGTGTCTGAGGGATTGTGGGATCTCTTTTCTTCTCTCGTGTGACACCAAGATGCACCCTAGGGTCTAAGTGGATATGGGAAACCCGTTCACCCCACCCAGCCATCAGTACTAGGCAGGACCTGAGTGTTTGTGGGGATATGTGATCCATAAAGCCCTTCTTTGTCTTTGCACTTCCCCAGACAGATGTGCCCATGAATAGTGCATGTCCTCCTTGCCCCTGTTCCTCCTCTCCGCACGTAATGCCATGTTGGAGATTGGGGAGTAGCCTCAGGGTGTTAGGACTCTAGTGGCTCCCTTCCGCCCCATTCCCATGCAGTAGTGTTACTTTCTCAAGACCCCCACCACACAACTGAGCAATTGTCCAGTGCCCTCTATTTTCTCCAGACTAACCTCAGAAACACTCCCTGAGATGGTGCCGTCACCAGCCTGCCCCTTCTCCACTGCTGCTGGTTTTACATTGCATAACACCCGCGGGCCACATTTTGGTCTGTGTCTCCTGACAGGCACAGCTCCGGAGGAGGTGGAGCAAAGGTCGTTTTCGGCCATCTTTATACCACCCAGACTCTGCGCTGGTGTGGGGGCTGAATCAGATCCAGTGTAAGGGAGAGCAGCCCCAAGGTCTGCTCTGTCTTATGGTGGCCTCCCCATGAATGCCTAGGGACATCTCTGAAGAGCAGAAGGCCTACAGCACTGAGCACTTCCACCATGCCTCTACCTGGCATGTCTCCTGCATTGGGGCCTGCAAGAGTGGGGACAGAATAACACCATTCTTGCTCTGGCCTTAGGTCAAATGAGAATTTCCCCAGCTACAGCACATTGTATACTGCCAGTGTGGTATATGGCGGTCAGAGGAGGGGCCTGGCTCTGTCCCAGTGACTTCAGTTGGATTTCTCCTGCTTTGCATGAGTGTAAATGAGAAAAAAACCAGGCGCAATAGCCTGATTTAAATGATTTACTTTTAAATATAATGGTTCCCTAAATCCACTGATCCTCTTGTCGGGCCTCCTTCACAGCATGAGCCAAAGCATCTCACACATTAACTCCTGCTTTGATGGGTGTTATTCCCCAAAGGTGTGTTTGTATGAGGCTGAAGGAAGTTTTTTCCACTCCATGCGAAACAAGATGCATCTAAAGCCAAATGGCAAAAATAGTTTCTCCCTACCTCAGTGATGAACCAGCAACTATTTATTGGGGTGCTGCGGGCGCTATTGTCACTGGGTGGTGGAGGGATGGAAATTGAGAAGCAGCCATGAGTTTACATAGCACATAACAACGCAACGGCATCAGGCCTTGCTGCACCAAGCGACATACCCCAGGCAGGAAGGGAGACCCTGTCCTGAGAGCTGTAGCTGTCCCTGAGACACTGCGGTGTCTAGCTTCTAGGGGAGCATTTGTCTAGTTTGCCCTGCCAGCAATGTGTCATCGTATTGAATTAATTGAGAAAAATCAAAGTATTTTGCTGCCACGCCCTCTGTCCTCCCTTCTTCGCCCCACATGTGTGCTAGGCTCTGGCGCATAAGCCACTTTCCTCCCACCCCCTGGGGGCTCTCTCCCAGCCCCTTTTCTGTGCTGCACTGGGCATGGCACATAAGATTCAGCCCTGGGGAAAGGGGCAAAGGTGACCTTACCCCCCATGCTGACATTCTACCAGTGCTAGCGTCCGTGTGGCCCAGGTGTCAGCTGAAACTTCTCCAAGTTGTCTTCCCACCACGCCCAGGATGGCCATAGTGCTCTGAGCTGGGGAAGAGTTCCCCATAAGAACAGCCATACTGGCCCAGATCAGTGGTCTGTCTAGCCCTTGTCCTGTCTTCCGACAGTGGGCAGTGCCTACTGTTTCCGAGGGAATGAACGCAAAAGACAATTTACTGAGTGATCCAGCCCCTGTCATCCAGTCGCAGCAACTGGCAGCGAAGGCTTAGGGACACCCAGAGCATGGGGTTGCATCCTTGACCATCGTGGCTAATAGCCATTAGCGCCCTGAGTTTATCTAATTCTTTTTTTAATCCAGTTATGCTTTTGGCCTTCACACCATCCCCTGGCAACTAGTTCAATAGGTGAACTGTGCCTTGTGTGATGAAGTACTGCCTTGTGTTTGTTTTCAAACTCCTGCCTATTCATTTCATTGGGTGACTCCTGGTTCTTGCGTTTTATGAAGGGGTAATACACTTCCTTACTCACTTTTTTTTACACCACTTATGATTTTATAGCCTTCTATCATATCCCTCCTTAATCATCTTGGTTTCTAACAGTCCCAGTCTTTTTAGTCTCTCCTCTTTTTTAGACTCTCCTCATATGGAAACTGTTCCATACTCATAATTTTTGCTGCCCTACTCTGTACCTTTTCCAGTTCTAAAGTATCTTTTTTGAGATGGGGTGATAAGACCTACACACAGTATTCGAGGTGTGGGCACACCATCAATTTATATTGGCATTATGATAGTTTCTGTCTTACCTATCTATTTTCTAATGCTTTCTAATGTTCTGTTAGCTTTTTAAGCAACTGCTGCACATTGAGTGGATGTTTTCAAAGAACTATCCACAGTGACCTCAAGTTCTCTTTCTTGGGTGGTAGCAGCTAATTTAGACCCATCATTTTATAGGTATAGTTGGGATTATGTTTTCCAATGTGCATTACTTTGCATTTACCCACATTGAATTTCATCTGCCATTTTGTTGCCCAGTCACCTAGTTTTGTGAGATCCCTTTAAAACTCTTCACAGTCTGCTTTGGACTTACCTATTTTGAATAATATTGTATCCTCTGCAAACTTTGCCACCTCACTGTTCACCCCCTTTTCCAGGTAATTTATGAATATGTGGAACAGTGCTGGTCCCAGTACAGACCTTTGGGGGACCCTGCTATTTACCCCTCTCCATTCTGAAAATTGACATTTATTCCTATCCTTTGTTTGCTATCTTATAAGCAGTTACTGAACTATGAGAAGACCCGTGACAGCTTACTTTGGTTAAGAGCCTTTGGTGGGGGACTTTGTCAAAGGCTTTCTGGAAGTCCAAGTACACGGTATCCACTGGATCACTCTTGTCCACAAGTTTGTTGACCCTCCCCCAAAAATTCTAGTAGATTGTTGAGGCATGATTTCCCTTTACAAAAGCTGTACTGACTCTTCCCCAACAAACTGTGTTCATCTCTGTGGCTGATAATTCTGTTCATTATTGTTTCAATCAATTTGCTTGGTACTGAAGTTAGTCTGACCAGCCTGTAAGTGCCAGGATCACCTCTGGAGTCTTTTTAAAAAATTGGTGTCACATTAGCTATCCTCCAGTCATCTGGTAGAGAAGCTGATTTAAGTGATGTTACATACCACAGTTAGTAGTCCCACAATTCCTTATCTGAGTTCCTTCAAATTCTTGGGTCAAGACCATCTGGTCCTGGTGACTTATTACTGTATAATATAGTGATTTGTTTCAAAACTTCCTCTACTGACACCTGAGTCTGGGACAGTTCCTCAGATTTGTCACCTAAAAGAAATGGCTTAGTGATGGGAATCTCCCTCACATCCTCTGCAGTGAAGACTGATGCAAAGAATTCGTTTAGTTTCTCCGAAATGGCCTTGTCTTCCTGGAGTGCTCCTTCAGTGCCTTGATCATCCACTGATTGTTTGGCAGCTTCCTGCTTCTAATGTACTTTGATGTGCTGTTTTTGTGCCTTTTGCTAGTTGCTCTTCAAATTATTTTTGGCCTGCCTAATTATACTTTTACACTTGACTTGCCAGAGTGTATGCTCCTTTCTGTTTTCCTCACTAGGATTTGACTTCGAGTTTCTGAAGGATGCCTTTTTGCCTCTCATCTCAGGGTGTTGGTGGCCCTGGTAGACGTTGCTGCAGCATATCTTCAGAAATGCAGACTTTGACTCCCACAGGGAGCTGATGGGCAGGATCCCCTGGGAGGCTAATATGAGGGGGAAAGGAATCCAAGAGGGCTGGCTGTATTTTAAAGAAACTTTATTGAGGGCATAGGAACAAACCATCCCGATGTGCAGAAGGAATGGCAAGTGTGGTAGACGACCAGCTTGGCTTTACAAAGAAGTCATTGGTGAGCTTAAACACAAAAAAGAAGCTTACAAGAAGTGGAAGTTTGGTCAGATGACTAGGGAGGATTATAAAAATACTGTTCAAACATGAGGGAAGGAAATCAGGAAGGCCAAAGCTCAATTCGAGTTGCAGCTAGCAAGGGATGTGAAGGGGAACAAGAAGGGTTTCTACAGGTATGTTAGCAACAAGAGGAAGATTAAGGAAAGTGTGGGCCCCTTACAGAATGGGGGAGGCAACCTAGTGACAGAGGATGGGGAGAAAGCTGAGGTACTCAAGGCCTTTTTTTCCTCTGTCTTCACAGACAAGGTCAGCTCCCAGACTACTGCACTGGGCAGCACAGAATGGGGAGGAGGTGAACATCCCACAGTGCTGAAGGAACAGGTCCAGGACTGTTTAGAAAGATTGGACATACACAAGTCCATGGGGCCAGATGCAATGCACCCAAAGGTGCTGAGGGAGTTAGCTGATGTGATTTCAGAGCCATTGGCTATTATCTTTGAAAGCTCGTGGTAACGGGGAGGTACCAGATGAGTGGAAAAAGGCAAATATAGTGCCCATCTTCAAGAAAGGGAAGAAAGAGGATCCAGGGAACTATAGGCCAGTCAACCTCACCTCAATCCCTGGAAAAATAATGGAGCAGGTCCTCAAGGAATCCATTTTAAGGCACTTGGAAGAGAGGAAGGTGACCAGGAGCAGTCAACATGGATTCACCAAGGGAAAGTAATGCCTGACCAACCTGATTGCTTTCTATGAAGGGGTGACTGGTTCTATGGATGAGGGGAAAGCGGTGGACGTAATATAGCTTGACTTTAGCAAAGCTTTTGATACGGTCTCCCACAGTATTCTTATTAGCAAGTTAAAAAAGTATGGGTTGGATGAATGGACTATAAAATGGATAGAGAACAGGCTAGAGCAAAGGGCTCACCGAGTAGTGATCAATGGCTCCATGTCTAGCTGGCAGCCGGTCACAAGTGGAGTGCCCCAGGGGTTGGTCCTGGGGCCGGTTTTGTTCAACCTCTTCATTAATGATCTGGAAGAGGGGGTAGATTGCACCCTCAGCAAGTTTGCAGATGACACTAAGCTAGGAGGAGTGGTGGATACCCAGGAAGGGAGAGAGAGGATACAGAAGGACCTAAACATATTGGAGGATTGGGCCAAAAGAAATCTGATGCGATTCAACAAGGACAAGTGCAGAGTCCTGCACATAGGACGGAAGAATCCCATGCACAGCTACAGACTGGAGACCGACGAGCTAGGCAGCAGTTCTGCAGAAAAGGATCTGGGGGTTACAGTGGATAAGAAGCTGGATATGAGTCAGCAGTGTGCCCTGGTTGCCAAGAAGGCTAATAACACATTGGGCTGCATTAGTAAGAGTATTGCCAGCAGATCACGGGAAGTGATTATTCCCCTATATTTGTCATTGGTCAGGCCACTTTTGGAGTATTGTGTCCAGTTTTGGGGCCCCCACTACAAAAAGGATGTGGACAAGTTGGAGAAAGTCCAGCGGAGGGCAACAAAAATGATAAGAGGGCTGGAGCACAAAGACTTATGAGGAGAGGCTGAGGGAACTGCGCTTGTTTAATCTGTGGAAGAGAAGAATGAAGGGGGATTTGATAGCAGCTTTTAACTACCTGAAAGGGGGTTCCAGGGAGGATGGAGCTAGGCTCTTCTCAGTGGTGGCAGATGACAGAACAAGGAGCAATGGTCTCAAGTTGCAGTGGGGGAGGTCTAGGTTGGACATTAGGAAAAAGTTTTTCACTAGGAGGGTGGTGAAGCACTGGAATGGGTTACCTAGGCAGGTGGTGGAATCTCCATCTTTAGAGATTTTTAAGCTGCGGATTGACAAAACCCTTGCCGGGATGATTTAGCTGAGGTTAGTCCTGCTTTGAGCAGGGGGTTGGATTAGACACCTCCTGAGGTCCCTTCCAACTCTAATATTCTATGATTGTATGAAATCTTACTTAATACTTTATATTTCATACTTTCACTGAATTTCCCCCTTCTGCTGTATCTGTAATACACGGTTAAAAGGGTTTTTACATGTGTGTTGCCATGGTACTAAGCAGGCTGAGTTGTCTGTATGCCCAGTTGTGAACCTCGTTTAACACTGAACAGCGACTGAGTTGTGTTAACACATTTAACCCTTGGAACCCCTCTAGTCCATCTAAATTCATACAACATGGCCTCAGCCCTAGCTGGGATAAAGCCTTTCCAAAGCCACACACCTGCCCTCGTCCAAGATCCCACTCCCTCACTATTACCCCTCCTGCTCTCCCCCAGCTCCTGCCCAGAGGCTCCACTCCTCCTGTTTGTAGGCGCATACAGAGCAGTGCCAAGCACCGGAGAGCTGGCTGTGGATGTCACCGGAGACAGCGTGAGCCTGTGATCCAAGAGTACCACTGTGACTGCACTTCATGTGGGCGCCGTCACCCCTGGGAAGGCCAGGGAGAGGGCCAGCGCTGAGGCCAGAGAAGCTGTGGGAAGGGAGCCTGGAGGAAGGGCTGAAGGAGGAGAGCCAGACTACCTGGGGCCCAGGCCTTTCCACTCTGCTCTGGTTCTATATAGAATCATAGAATATTAGAGTTCGAAGGGACCTCAGAAGCTCATCTAGTCCAACCCCCTGCTCAAAGCAGGACTATCCTTAGCTAAATCATCCCGGCGAGGGTTTTGTCAAGCCTCAGCTTAAAAACCTCTAAAGATGCCACCACCTGCCTAGGTAACCCATTCCACTGCTTCACCACTCTCCTAGTGAAAAACTTTTTCCGAATGTCCAACCTGGACCTCCCCTACTGCAACTTGAGACTGTTGCTCCTTGTTCTGTCATCTGCCACCACTGAGAAGAGCCTAGCTCCATCCTCCCTGGAACCCCCTTTCAGGTAGTTAAAAGCTGCTATCAAATCCCCCTTCATTCTTCTCTTCCACAGATTAAACAAGCGCAGTTCCCTCAGCCTCTCCTCATAAGTCTTTGTGCTCCAGCCCTCTTATCATTTTTGTTGCCCTCCGCTGGACTTTCTCCAACTTGTCCACATCCTTTTTGTAGTGGGGGCCCCAAAACTGGACACACTACTCCAAAAGTGGCCTGACCAATGACAAATATAGGGGAATAATCACTTCCCGTGATCTGCTGGCAATACTCTTACTAATGCAGCCCAATGTGTTATTAGCCTTCTTGGCAACCAGGGCACACTGCTGACTCATATCCAGCTTCTTATCCACTGTAACCCCCAGATCCTTTTCTGCAGAACTGCTGCCTAGCTCGTCGGTCCCCAGTCTGTAGCTGTGCATGGGACTCTTCCATCCTAAGTGCAGGACTCTGCACTTGTCCTTGTTGAATCGCATCAGATTTCTTTTGGCCCAATCCTCCTTCTGTATCCTATCCCTCCCTTCCAGGATATCTACCACTCCCCCATCCTCCAGATCATTAATGAGATGTTGAATGAAACTGGCCCCAGGATCGACCGTTTGGGGCACTCCACTTGTGACCGGCTGCCAGCTAGACATGGAGCCATTGATCACTACTCGTTGAGCCCTATGCTCTATCCAGTTCTCTATCCATTTTATAGTCCATTCATCCAACCCTTACTTCTTTAACTTGCTGATGAGAATACTGTGGGAGACCGTATCAAAAGCTTTGCTAAAGTCAAGGTATATCATGTCCACCGCTTTCCCCACACCAGTCACCAGTCAGCTCTTCATAGAAAGCAATCAGGTTGGTCAGGCATGACTTGCCCTTGGTGAATCCATGTTGACTGCTCCTGATTACCTACCTCTCTTCCAAGTGCCTTAAAATGGATTCCTTGAGGGCCTTATATTAGAAAACCACTCAGTCTGACAGTCTCTTAGATGCTGTTAAAGATGGTAACTCCTGTCCTTCCGGGGGAAAAGAGGAGTTAGTGGAAATGGGCTGGCGCGGTTGCTGTTTTTGTTAAGATCCAAGCCTGTTTCCTAGAGGGTAAAACAAGACAAACACATACAAAAGGGGAGAGGTAAGAACAGTAAAGAGAGAAAATGCAGCTTCTTTGTCTGGTGCTGAGTCACACGTGCAACCTCACTTCTGGAAAAAACGCAGGCCCAGCACTCGGTGTGGTCAGCCAGTCTGAAATGGGACAGACTTGTACCAGGAGCAGGTTGTTCAGGGTATTCATTGTAGCTGCCTCTTTCTGGTCACAGACTCATGGCAGTGTTGCAAAATATAGAATCTTGGCCAGGTAAGGCAGACTCTGATAAGACAGAAGGAATTCAGCAAGAGCTCGGAGAGAGGAAACAAGGTGGGGGAAGAAAAGAACAAAGTGGCTGGAATTTAGCCAAAGCCAGTGGAGGTAGCGCTGTCTTCTGGGTCCCTTTCTCTGGCTCAGTCTGGTCAAAATGTCTCTCAGGATCAGGTGTCATGCTGAATCCCAGGGCCTCAGGAGCAGCAGGGATGGCAGCCAGGTTGGGAAAGCTTGCACCTTCCCCTTCTGTCATCTTTCAGCGGGCCAGCATTACAGTAGCCAGCTCTCTTCCCCGAAGCTTTTCTCTCTGCTGTAAGGATCCAGAGAGGAGACGCGGTGCTGGAACAGCCCATCCTGTCATTATTTTGTCCACCAGTTAGGCATAAATTCCAATACACCCATTTTGGTGCATTGTTTTCCATTCTCACGCAGTTGTTGTTTACCAGGCATTATCTTAACACAATCTTTGAATTACAGCAGGAGGCCTTTTTGTCTGAACTAATTCAGGCTCTCTGGTTCTTTCTTTTCTGTCAGCATTTGTTGTTTGTTTGATTATTGGGACATTTTATGAACTTTCACTCACTTTTCACTGTTGAGCTCTCACTTTGGCTGCATTTGTAGGCCCAGTTATTGCGACAAGCCCCATTTTGATAGGCACAGTAAACCCCTCCCACCCAGAAATGTCAGATCCTTTCCTGAGCCTGGCTAATTCTTGGCTGCCAGGACAATGGGCTCCTCAATCCCAGCTATTGGATAGTGATTCCCACTGCCTGTGTGAAATCTGGAGCCCAGCACCATCCCCCTTGCTCTTGGAGGATCCAGCCTGCCTCCTCTGCCCCAGCAGAGTAACTGCACCAGGGAGCAACTTTGGTTAAGGCTGCCTAATCCAGAGGTTGCCTTCTTGCTCCCTGGTAGCTGGTGCATCCCATGGGACCAACTCTCTACCTTGGCTCCAGCTGCTCAGTCCTTGTTGATAATGAAGCAGCCTGGCTCTTCCTAATGTTCCTTGCTCGCAGCTGTTCCTGTGGCTAACATAGACGCTTGGTGCAGGGCTGACTGGGGGAAGGGTGGGGTAGACTGGAGAGGGTCAGGCTGCAGCATGGGGGCTGCATGCAGGATGGGATAGTGAGGGGCTAGGCTGCAGGGTTCAGACTGGAGTGTGGATGGCACTGGAGATGGCTACGGGGGGAGGTCAGGGGTGACCGTGTGGCTTGGGGGCTGGAAGGCAGGAGTTTGCTCTGTTAAGTCTGCTTCCTTGAGATTTTTCCTGCCTAGGTTTGGGGTGTTTGCGGCCAAAGTAGAGAGCTCTTGGGCTTGCCGAGTGGCCATGGGATAGGGTGGGGTCAGGCCCGCGGGAGAGCAGCCCCTGTGAGGAATGGCTGATGTGGGTCGCTTGCCCATTAGCGAGTGTTTAGTTCAGCATTTTAAATAATTGTGTCCTCAGAATGATATTTAAAATCCATTTGGGAGGCAATGAGGCAGGAAAGTGCCTGTGCATTGTGATGACATCGCGCGGGAAGCACCACACATGCATATTACAAACTCATCACAGGGTAATTTACACACGCACGGCTCGTCTTCTCACACAATTTCTCCCCGATGCTGCTAATGTCCCTTCCCGATTGCAGGCTCTCCCAGCTCGACACTGAGCGGCATTTATTACCCGGCAGGCCAGCACCCAGTCTGCCGTCTGCACCAAGGGAGCAGAGACCAGTGACTGGGGCAAGGAAATGAGGGGGCAAGGACAGAGCAGGGTTAGGAGCTCACTGCTATGGCAGGAAAGGGAGGCTGTGGAATATGTACAGCAGATGCTAATGGCTCTGACATCCCCACTCGCCAGTGCCACCATCCTGACACTTTCCCCCACCCCCCAGTCTATTCAGGGCTCTGCCCATGCACCTGAGGTGCTGCCTCTCTAGTGCTGCCCATGTTCCAGTGCCCCCTCCCATTGCTCCCTCCCAGCCAGCACAGGGCTGTGCCCATGCTCCAGCACTCCGTCCATCCCTCTGTTGCTCCCTCGTGCCCCCCCCATCAGTACATGGCTGTCCATGCTCCAGTGCTTCAATCATCCAGTTGCCTCCCACCCTCCCTGAGTGACCAATTTTACAGGGACAGTCCCAATATTTGGGACTTTTTCTTATATAGGTGACTATTACCCCCACCCCCGTCCCGATTTTTCACACTTGCTGTCTGGTCTCTCTGCCCCACCCAATCAGTATAGAGCTGCACCTGTGTTCCAGTGTCCCGGCCCCCTTGTGCTGCCCCGCACCGTGGTCAGTACAGGGGTTTTTCATGTCCAGCTCTTCATCTTTCTGCTCCTCCCCTGCAGGCCCCGGACCCCAAGGCCTTGGGCCTCTCGGCTGCCATGCTGCGGGCCCAGCTCGGGGAGGAGTTCCGGCGCCTGCGGCAGGCTGACTATGAAGCCGAGTACCAACAGGCCCTGGTGAACATCCGGGAAGGGCTCTTCGAGATGGAGGGACCTGACATGCAGGAGGAGATGAAGGAGCAGCTCCGGCAGTGGTTCATAGAGTGCCAGTGAGTGTACACTGCTCCATGGGCCCTTCCATCTCCCCACCCCTCCCCTGGGCTCCCTGCTGCCCCACAGTTCCTACATTCCCTCTCCCGCCCCCGCCTCCTTGTACTCCACCCAGGTGCTCTGCAGCTCACCCCCTGCACAGCTGTGTCTCCTCCATCCAAACCGCAGCATTGACCAGGCTTCTTATGCCTCCCCCAGTCCAAGCACATTACCCAGCCTGTTGTCTCTCTCCTCCTCCGCTTCCTCACTGTCCAGCTAGGGTATGATCCCCTGTGTCCACCTGGCAAGGGCCTGCATCTACAGAACCAGGCAGGCGCCTTTCAGCATAGGGGTGTGCCCCGGGACCACTCACTGAGTCACGGCTGAGCTCTGACATTCATGTTTCTCTTTCACAGCGACCTGACCGGCCGCTTCCCTGAATTCCCCGATGAGGAGATTGGAGGCTCCAGCATCCTTTTTGCAGAAAAGACTCCTGAGCAGGTATCAGGGCAGGGCCCAGGCGGCGGGGGTTGAGGCTGCTGAGCCTAGAGCAGGAGAGTGGGACCTTGCTTCTATAGGAGGCACCAGCTCAAATTCAGCCCAGGGTGTGGGGAAGGAATATGGTTGCTGGCTCTGAGCTGGAGAGTGGCTAGCTTTGGTGGACAGGGAATGGGATGTGGGGCCTTTCTCCTCGAAAAGGGACCAGTTCTGATCCAGCCCAGGTTAGAGAGAGTTCTCAGCTATTCTCACCTCCATGCTGCCTGCCCTGATCTCGGCCAGAAGCAGCTGCCTGCCCCCTGGAGAGTCGGAGCTCTGCCCCTCACCTCTCAGTACATCCTGTGTGGCCTGATAATGAGGGTGGGGTCAAGTCGGCTGGGATTCGTGTAGGTCAGAGATGAGCTGGACTTGCTGGAAGCTGAGGGACAGAGGAAGAAAGACAAGAAAAAGGAGAAGGAGAAGCCTAAGGAAGGGGAGCAAAAGAAAGGCAAAGACAAGAAACAGGTGAGAGGCTGGCTGGTAGTGGGGCCAGGGAGAACCCACAGCAGGGGTAGAGGAGCCCTGTATGCAGCACGCAGTGGGGACAGATGGATGGGAGAGGTGGGGCAGGGTGATAGAGGCGCATGGAGGTTAGTTCTGGGGCAGGTCTAGGCACTGCTCTTTCCTTACGTCCCTGGACTCCCCTGCCAAGGGCTCCCCTAATGGTGTGGTTCCAGATTTCAGTAACTTGCTGGGCTTGGGGTTTTTTTCCAGGAAGAAGATGAAGGTTTGAAACTGGCTCAGTCCAAATTCCTGCCGGTGATCAGCGAGGGCTTCGCACAGTATCAGAGTGAGGGGTCCCTGAGCCCAGGGCAACGGGGGGACCTGAGCACCTCTCTGAGCTGTACAGACTCAGGAGCAGGGAGGCAGGACTAACAGAGAGACCTGGACCCTGCTGTCTGTCCTGGTGGTGCAGTTGTGACTGTGCTGGCCTGGGATGAGAACGTCTGTCCTGACAGAGTCACTGGATTCTAGGCACATTTGCCTGAGTCTTGCTGTTACAGTGAGATGACTCATCCCATGAAGTGCCCCCCTGTGTTCACCCTCCCCCTCCCACAGCCACCATCCTGTGAGCAGGGGAGGCATATACCTGCCTTGCCCAGGCTGCATTGATCCCCTTGATCTGAGCCAGGCTGTCAGGCATGAGTGTGAGACAATTTTTTTAAGAGGGTCAGAGAGGGGGTGGGGTGGCAGGATGGTGAATGGGAAGAGGGAAGTTGCCCTGAGGTATTCTCCCTATTAAAATATGGTCCATCCCCTGTGAAAAGGTGGCGATTCCCAGGAAAGCCACCAGTGCTTCCAGGAGGAGGGGGAGGGAAGGCAGACGGTGGGTGGGGGGGAAAGCAGCATCTAACCTGTGCCCTTTCCCTGCAGCCATCTGGGGGAAGCGGGATGAGTCCAATAACTTGGAGCAGCGCTACGAGCCGGAGCTGATCAAAGCCCAGGAGAGGAAGGAGGTGGAGAAGGAGCTCCGCCTGCAAGTGAGGGGCAGAGACGTCTCTGTCATGGGGACACGGGAGGGGGGCCCTGTTGAGTAGTCTGTTCCCCAGGGACCACGTCCTGCCTGTGGGGTAGCTCCGAGGTCCCCCTGGTGTGGGTTCTGGGACATGGGAGCTGGAGTTTTGGGTTCCCCTGGTCCAGGGGTGCTGGGAGGTGAGTGGGACTCTCAGGTCCCCTGACGTAAAGGGGTATGTCCCTGTTCCGGAAGTAAGTGGGGGGTCTCTGCTTCAGAGGAACTGGAGCTTTTGGGTTCCCCTGGTGCTAGCAGGTGAGCAGGGCTCTTAGGTCCTCCTGCTGTGAGCTGGGGCACTGACTTATGGTGTTAGGTGGATTTTTTAAACTGCATCACTCATTGTCTGCATCTGGACTGAAGTCACAGACTGGTCACCCAAGATGGTTCCCAGGCCCCTCTAGCCATTATAGAATGATAGACTCATAGGAGGGAGATTCCACCACCTCCCTTGGGAACCCATCCCAGTGCTTCACCACCCTCCTAGGGAAAAACCTTTTCCTAATGTTCAACCAAGACCTTCCCTACTGCAACTTGAGACCGTTGCTCCTTGTTCTGTCATCTGCCACCACTGAGAACAACCTAGCTCCATCCTCCCTGGAACCTCCTTTCAGGTAGTTAAAGGCTGCTATCAAATCCCCCCTCATTCTTCTCTTCTGCAGACTAAACAACCCCAGTTCCCTCAGCCTCTCCTCATAAGTCTTGTGCTCCAGCCCCCTCACCATTTTTGTTGCCCTCTGCTGGACTCCCTCCAATTTGGCCATATTCTTTCTGTAGTGGGGGGCCCAAAACTGGACACAATACTCCAGATGTGGCTTCACTAGTGCCGAATAGAGGGGAATAATTACTTCCCTTGATCTGCTGGCAATGCTCTTCCTAACACAGCCCAATATGCTGTTAGCCTTTTTGGCAACCAGGCCACACTGCTGACTCATCTCCAACTTCTTATCCACTGTAACGGCCAGATCCTTTTCTGCAGAACTGCTGCCTAACCCGTCAGTCCCCAGTCTGTAGCAGTGTATAGGATTCTTCCATCCTAAGTGCAGGACTCTGTCCTTGTTGAACCTCATCGGATTTCTTTTGGCCCAATCCTCTAATTTGTCTAGGTCACTCTCTATCCTATCCCTGCCCTCCGGTGTATCGACCACTCCCCCCCATCTTAGTGTCATCTGCAAACTTGCTGAGGGTGCAATCTAGTCCATCCTCCAGATCAATGGTCTCAGGTTGCAGTGGGGGAGGTCTAGGTTGGATATTAGGAAAAGGTTTTTACCTAGGAGGGTGGTGAAGCACTGGAATGGGTACCTAGGGAGGTGGTGGAATCTGCATCCTTAGGGGTTTTTAAGGCCCAGCTTGACAAAGCCCTTGCTGGGGTGATTTTGCTGGGGATACCTCCTGAGGTCCCTGCCAACTCTAATATTCTATGAATCTCTGGGTGTCAGCTGTTCTGTGTATCCAGAGCAGAAGAGAGTGAGAAGTAGGTAGTGGGGAGCCTGGGGTGAGGGAATGTGTGGGGCAGAAGCTGTTCACTCGGGAGTTCCTGGGGGTTTGTGGGGAGTCCCCAGCTGCTGGCTTGAGGCTCTCTTCCCCCAGGTGGATGAGCTGATGCGTGAGGAATTGCAGAGACTGAAACTGGCTGTGGATCGAGAAGAGGGGAAATCTCGCAGGGCAAAGAGCAGCAAGGTCAGAGGCTTCTCCCACGTCAGTGCCTCATGAAGGGTGTGCTCTCCTTGGGGTACAGTGGATAGGGGGACAGCCCAGGGGCCTATACCAGCCATTGGGGAAGGAGTGACATTATTGGGCACTCAGATGTGGGGGGCTCTCACAAGAGGTTGGGGAGCTGACACTAGGGACATGGAGATGGTGAGGGGGCCCCCACCGGGGGGTGGCTTAGATGTTAAGGTTTGTTGTTCTTTTCCAAACAGAAGAAGGGGAAGAAAGGTGGGAAAAAGAAGGAGAAAGATTTAACCCCAGACAGGTATCACCCCTACCCTCTCCTAGATGCCAATGGCCTGGACACACACCCAGCTTCCGCTCCCCACAGCTCCCCTTTCTCTTGGGGAACTTTCCATCAACCTCCTTTTCCCTTGGTGAATGTTCCCCTTACACCTTTCCCCACATACGCAGAGCTGCCCCCACAACCCATCACCCCCTCTCCTTTAGTGAGCTCCCTCCCAGCTCGCCCTGTGCTCTCCTGTATTCCCTGCCATGCTCCTATTCCCCCTAATATGCCCAACTAGGTCCCTATTAGCCTGGCCCTTGCAGAATAATCCTGTTCTGGGGTCAATTGGACAGGCCCCATGGGGCTTCCCCAGCACTTCTCACGCTGCCCCTTGCTCTGGAGTGGGGGGTACTGATCCAGCCTGCCCCCCCAGTCTGAGGGGGGCCGGGCAGCAGCCATGTGTATGGCGTTGGCTGCTGGGAGTGGGCTCCCCTAACAGCCGCCCCCCTCCAGAACCCTGGACTCTCTCTACGAGGAGCTGGTGCTGCAGGGAATCCTCAAACAGGCCCAGCACATCCAGCTTGCTGACTACATGGGTGAGTCCTTGCTCACCTGGGGGTGTGATGCTGGGATGGGCCCTGTGGGGAGATGGAACCCATTCTCTGCCCCAGTGGCTGTATGGTGGGGGATGGAGGCCAGCTCCCCACACTGGGGGTCGGTGGGTATAAGTAAGGAGGTGGGACAGGAGCTGCTTGCTGCATCGGGGGAGGTGTGGGGAAGGGAAGGGGGATTTTGGGGTGTCTTGCCCACCTAGCACCCTGCTGTTAGTGAGATGATGTGGGGGGAGGTCTGGCCCAACCTCACAGCTGTGGTGGGGGTGGGGGACTGTCTCTGTTTCCCTCTTCCCTGCCACTCATGCCTGCCTTCCCGCAGCAGGTGATTTCTGTTATCTGGGCACCACCATGCGCATGGCCGGGATTGAGCCGGTACCATCGGTGATGGACATCCGGCAGAACATTGCCCTGTATGCCATCCTGCGCCTGGGTAATGGATCAGCTGCTCCCATCCCTGTGTGCAGGGGGGGTCTGGTGAGGTGGGGCATGTGGTAATGGAGGGACCCTGCTCTGCCCCAGACATCAGGGTGCCTGCTGCCAAGGGTACAAAGTGCCCCTGGGGGAGCAGTAGCTTTGTAGTATGCCCTGGCGAGAACCAAAGCACTGCACCACCCTGTTCACTGCCAGGCCTGGCCTGGCATTCATGTGGGGAGGGGTCAGTCATGGCCTGGGGCTCCCAAGGAGGGCCAGACATCGACCAGCTTTTCTGTGGGGGAGGGGCAGGGGCTAGGCATGGCCTTACTTACCCAGGGGGTGTCTCCATGGGGTGCTCTGATGCTGTGTTGGCATCAAGCAGAAACCTTCCCCCAACACCTCCCCCCATTGTCACTCAGGGTCTCCCACTCTGCATGAGCTGGCCCCACAGGTAAAGTCTGTCCTTCTGGCTGGCCCTGCTGGAACGGGGAAGAAGATGCTGGTCCACGCTGTGTGCACTGAGACAGGTGCCAACCTCTTCGATCTGTCCCCAGACAACCTTGTGGGCAAGTACCCAGGGAAGACTGGCCTCAGCATGATGATGCACATGGTGTTCAAGGTACCAGCTCAGAGTGGGCTGGAAATGGGGCCATTCCCTCCTGACGGGGTAGAACTGAGGCCCCAGTGGAGGGATGGGCAGGTTTTCACCTGGGTCTTGCACAGCAAGGCAGGTATGGTGCTGGGTGGGGGGCATTCTCTGGGGCTAGCGGGTTGGGGCCAACCCTCCCCTGCCCTGTGGCTTGGGGGCTCTGGCTCAGTCTCCTCGGCGTTCTAGGTGGCGAGGTTGATGCAGCCATCAGTGATCTGGGTTGGGAACGCAGAGAAGACATTTTACAAGAAGGTTCCGAGAGAGGAGAAGGAGGTGAGAGTTGGAGATGGAGGCTGCTGGGGTGGAGGACGGGGTTACCCAGGAGTCGGGAGGTGTCTTAGATCCTAGCAAGCACCCCCTCCTGGCCACACACTAGGACTGCTAGGAGGGGAGTCCAAGCCTCTGGTTCCCAGAATGTTTTAAGTCACTGGAGCTTGAACGGAGTCCAGCCACTGCCCCGATCCTTAGGTGTCTAGGCACGTGCTCAGAGGGGCACAGACCTTCTTTCTGGCACCCTTCTTCTGAATGCTGGAACTCACTATCCAACCATCTAGCCCTGCAGAGCGCAGTGTTGACCCTTTGGACTCCCCTACTCAAACACACCCTTTCCCAGAACTCCTCCCCCCAGGTGTGAAGCTTCTGGTTACACTTTAGCTCTCTCAAGGCACACAGCAACTGTGAAGCACTGAACACAGTCACAAATTTTGCACAGAGTGTAACATGTTAATACCCTTTTACTTAATCATGTAGAGCACAGGAGAGTACAGATCGTACAAAACAATAAACACTTCACACATGTCCCTGCCTCAGTTTCCTCACCACTCCAGGGCATTCTTGGAATGGGGTGTTAGCATCCTAGAGGTTGTCCAAAGTCTTTGGGATCATCTGGGCTCAGGAAAGTGGACAAGGGCCCCCTTCCCTATAAGGCTGCTACATGGTGAGTGACTGTGGTCTCTCTTGCTTCCTCTTCTCTGTCCCATTCTGTTCATGTGGCCTTGCTATTTAAACCCTCTGGCATCCTTCGTTCTGTCTTCTGGGCAAGTTTCTACTGCTCCTGCCTTGCCCTCTCCCTTCCGAAGAGTCAGCAAAAGTGGTTTGCTAAGGATCTCGCTTCCCTTTGTTTCCAGGTGTTTGCACCTGAGTCAGGTTGTTGAATCTAAGCACCCCATGGTATCTTTCTGGTGTGTCCCTGCTATGGGAGCTGTCAGCAGTGCTGGAGCCACAGCCATATGGGCACTTATGAGACAGCAGGTTTTCATAATACAATGTGCAGGATTAACCAGAATTCACGAGTTGTGGAGATATTGTCCCAGTTCATCCCAGAGAGGGCAGGGGTACTTGAGAATGTCCATCTGGGATGGCAGTACCTAACCTGTGCCTGGCCCCTCTCATTTTGGCCTCCTGCCCCCCTGCTGCCAGCAGACTCAATCTGACCCCTGTAGCTCTGCCCTTGCTGCCTCGCAGGCTGACCCCAAACGACTGAAGAGGGATTTACCTAAAGCCCTGAAGATGCTGAAGCCAGAGGACCGGGTGCTGCTGATAGGCACGTCGGATAAGCCTTATGTGGCTGATGTGAAGACACTGTGCAAAGCTTATGAGAGGATCCTCCTCATCCCTCGCCCTGACTACGCGTCCCGCTACGGTGAGGGAGGCAGCCCGGCCCAAGCAGAGCTGGCATGCTGCAGAGCTGGTTTGGATGCCAGCAAACTGGTGCAGGTGGCCAGCCAGTTCCTTCCCTTTTTGCCAGTGCTTTGGGGTACAGAGGCAGCCCCAAAACATCCTGGGGACTTAGATTCTAGAATCCCCTCCTGTAGGACATCCATGGTCCTGACGTCTATGGAGAGCAAGTGGCTAGCCCCATAGGTTGCCAGGTTCTGTGAAGTCAGATCTGGGTGTTGATGCTATAGAGGCTATGGATTATTGTTTAATATCTTGTTCCAGTATCTTTCCAATTACTGAAGTTAGGTTGTTTGGTAACAATCAGTTTGTAAACACCTAGAGGATAATAGGGTTATAAGAAAAGCCAGAATGGATTTGCAAGAAGATATCTTTTCATACCAACATAATTTTCTTTTTCAACGGGTTTACTGGACTAGTAGGTAGGTGGGCAGCAGTAGCCATGAGATATTTTTATTTTAGTCAAGATATATCTTGATTTTGACAGTCCCACAGGCCATTCTCCTAAGCAAATTAGGGAAATGTGTCTATAAGGAGGTTGTACAACTGGTTGAAAGTCAGTAATCAGAGTAGTTATTAATGGTTGCTGTCAAAGTTGGAGAACGTATTTAGTGGGGTCCTGTGTGGGGTCATTCCTGGGCCCCGCACTCTTTAACGTTTTCATTAATGACTTGGATAATGGAGAGGAGAGCACGCTTATAAAATCTGCGGCTGACATTGAGCGGGGAGGGGTTGCCAGCACTTTGGAGGACATGATTAGAATTGAAATCAACCTTCATGAATTAGAGAACTGGTTTGAAATCAACAAGATGAAATTCAGTTCAGACAAGTGCAAAGTGCTATATAGGGAGGAAAAATCAAAGACAATTGCCCCGGGCAGCAGTAGGGAGCTGCAAGCAGAGAACCATTTGCTAGCCATGGGAAGGAGATGAACCCAGCGCAGGGGGGAGTGACCCAGACATGGGACATCATGTTCAAGTCCAGGGCCCTATAGGGGAGTCCCTGGAGGAAAGGACCCAGAATGAAGGGGGAGACTGCTGGATTCACTTTTTATTTCTTTTTGTTTACTGCATCAGCAGGGGCTGGGAGGCGAGGAGATACCACTCTGGCAAACACTGGGAGCAGAGGGGAGGCAGGAGTGACATGGGACTGTCTGAGGTCTCTTATTTAACTGGAGGAGAGAGAGATGCCTAGCTTCCCCAAGCCCCCAAAGCTGTCTGAGGATGTCACGGTGTGGCTTCCTGTTCTGCCCCCACCCCTGAATTACTGCCCCTGGGTGTAACCCCAGAGTGTGGAGGGGGAGAGGCTGTGTGACTTGTCCCACCTTGGGGAAGGTGCCAGCACTAAATCCCAAGCAACAGCAACCCCATTTTACACCTATTTAAAACCCACCCCCCCCCCACCCTCCCTGTTCTGCATCCGAGGGGCAGGCTGGGAGCAGCCCCACAGCTGGCTGCACAGATGCTCTCGCCCCATGTGGTGCTTGCCTTCCTCCATGGCGGACCTGGGGGGAGTTTGGTATGTCTTTCCCCCAGGCCAAATTGTCTGGGCCTGCAGCCCTCCCTCCCTTTGGCTGGATCACCCCAGTTCCTCAACCCCATGCCCTGTCTTTTTCTTCTCCCAGCTTCCCATCGTCGGGGTTCCCCCCACCTCCAGCATAAGCTGATCTCTCCTAGAGCTCACCCACAATTGTCCCCTTTTGCCCTGTGCAGTGACCTGGCAGCGCCTGATCAAGAAGCATGGCGGCTCCATCACCAGTGCCCTGAACGTCAGTGCCCTGGCCAAAGTCTCAGATGGCTACAGCCAGGGGCACCTGGTGCAGGCCGTGCAGATGGTGCTGACGGAGCGGCGCATCCTGCAGCTGCCCAAGAAGCCACTGGGTGCAAGCGAGTTCCTGCAGCTGCTGGCCAAGGAGGACCCCATTTACAGTGAGGAGGAGAAGACACTTCAGGTGCCTGGCCGAGTCCCTTGGTTCCCAGCCCCCCATGCTATTGTCACCCCTCGGGGCAGACACAGGGTCTCTCCCCCCAGCCCCTACCACAGCCTGGTCCCTGCCCCCCATATTATTGTCACCGCCTCATGGCAGACCTAGGGGACCCCTCCCCTCAGCCCCAACCACAGTCTGATTCATGTCCCCTACATTACGGTCACCCCTTGGGGCAGATGCAGGGGGGCCCTTCCCCCCAGCTATCTATCACAACCTGGTCCCTGCCCCCATGTTACTGTCACCACCAGGGCACACACAGCCTCCCCTCCCCCAGCTTGTTCTCTGCCCCCCATGTTACTGTCACCCCTCAGGGCAGACTCAGGGCGGCCCATCCCATCCGCTTTCCCATGCTGACCTCACCCACTCATTTGCTGCTTGGCAGGACTGGTACATGAAGACACCCCTGGGAAAGAAGCGGCTCAAGGCAGCGCAGGAGAGAGCAGAAGGGAAGGAGGCAAAGGGGAAGGACAAGAAAGGAAAGAAAGGGAAGAAATAGTGCTGGCATCTTTCCCCACCTGGGCTTGGGTCCTGGAGCCTGTGGGACAGGACAGCCTCATAAATCCAATGTATTCGTCGTCCTGCCCATCTGTGCAGCAAAAAGAGTGCGTGCATGGGAGTGAACCTGGAGTGCACATGTGAGGCGAACCTGGGTGGTGGTGCTTGACCTTGGGGGTGGGATGTCTGGGCATGTGGGGTGAGTCTGGGGAGTTGCACAGGCATGTGGGGTGAGCCTGGGTTGGTGTGTATGTGGGAGCATATCTGCATGTGTATGGCGGGGGGAGGAGGTTGTGCCTGCATACAGCATGAGCAAGAGGGGTGCATGTGCGGTGAGCCAGAGCCAGGCTGCATGCTCCCAACCATGCCTTGAATGGCAATGGGGAGCACACTGGTGATCTGCCCAGCTCCTGGCTCCTGGTAGTCCTGCTGAGATCCAGGTCTAAGTCAATGCCCTCATGCAGTCCTGAGAGGGAAAAGCTTCTGGCCCCTGACCCAGGCCGTTCTGCGCTGTGCACACAGGCCTTCACTCCAGCGAATGGGGGACAGCCCCTCTCTCCAGGGCTCTGGGCAGAGACTCTTCTGGGACCCTGTGCTCAGTTCCATCCCCTAAATCCTGCAGGCAGCTCTGGGTCCCCTGTCCCTATGGAGATCTGGGGATGGAAACACATGGGTCCTTGTGCTCCGCTCTTCCTCATACTCCCCTCCCCATCCTCAGACCTTGTACTCAGCTCAGGGTCTCTCAGTCCTGAGGCCGAAGGAGCTCCAGGAGCTGTGTAGCTGCCCGAGGGTGTCCTGTTGTGTGGGGACAGGCAGCAGAGCCCGAGCAGGGAGAGGAGCTAAGTGTAGTACCAGAGATCTGGCTGGACAATGGACTGTGACTGAGCCAGGGGGAAGAACACCAGGGCACTGCTGGTTACTGGACGGTGTCACTGGAAGGTGGTGGGAGCCACATTGCTCCAGCCATTTAAACTGGATGAAGCCCTGGGTAGCTCTGTATTTGCAGAGGTAGGGGTGGGTGGATAGTGGGTCAGGGCTCTCTTCTGTCCAAATTCCTGCTGTGGTAACATATATTCTTGGCTGGTTTGCTTCACATTCTCTGCAGGTCAGGGACTCACCTCTAGGTCACTGCCAGCACGTAACAGAGAATGAATAGTAGGGAGGGAGCAAGGCAGAGACCAGATCTTCTTGGCTGCATGGGGAGCTCCCAGTGGGGTTGTGCCTCTTTCGACTCTACATTCCCACTGGTCATTTGCAGTTGTTCAGAACTTCCCCAGGCAAACCTGGGATTTTCCAGCAACGAGTGGCCCAGACGTGGATTTTTTCGTTATTATTATTATTATTTTAAAGTTTGGGCAAAATCATTTCATCCTATTTAGAGTTAAGTGGGGGCATGGAAGATACTTCTGCATGCTCCAGTCAGAGACGGGCTCAGGCTCTCAATGTCTGGCTATAGAAGGTCTGACTCAGCTGGTTTGTAGAACTCATTGAACCTTTGAAGACAATCCAGCTTTGAGAGAATCAGGCTAGTATTTGCCAGGTTCATACTTGCTTAGCAGAGCTTTCCTGTTTGATTTCTGAAAGACAAGGGGGGTGAGGTGATATCTTTTATTGGACCCACTTCTATTGGTGAGAGAGACCAGCTTTCGAGCTTACACAGAACTCTTCTTCAGCCCTGGGCAGGTCTACACGTCAAACGCTGCATCAGCACAGCTGTGCCACTGTAGTGCTTAAGTGAAGCTGCTACATGCCTACTTGAGAGCTTCTCCCATCAGGGTAGTAGGTCCACCTCCCCAAGAGGCAGTAGCTATGTCAATGAGAAAAGCTCTCCTGTCGAGTTAGTGCTGTCTATACCGGGGATTGGGTTGGTAAAACTACACCGCTCAGGGGTGTGCATTTTTCATGCCCCTGTGAGATGTAGTTACACTGATACAGATCTGTGGTTAGACCTGGCCTCCAAGTGTGACAGCTAAATACAAGCTGGAACAGAGTGTTTAGCGTAAGTAGTTAACACACATTTCAGGGGATTGCTCAGGTGAAATGAGCATGTTTCCGAGCACTGAAGAAGAGCGCTGAGCAGCTTGAAAGCTGGTCTGTCTCACCAACAGAAGTTGGTCCAATAAAAGATCTTACTTCACCCACCTTGTCTCTCTGAGACCCTGGGCCCAGCACAGCTACACCTACACTGCATGTAGCCCTTTGCTGAACGTGACTGCTCAAACTGTACTGCTATGGATCTCTTTGGCTTCAAACGTGGGTTGATTTACTGACCCCACTGAGACTCGAAAATCAAGAATCAATTAGTTTGGAGAGAAGATGGCTCCAGTTCTGTGATTTGATGCAGAAACTTTTCAGTGATTCCCAGGGGCTGCTGTTCCCGTCTCACAATGGCTGGAGCAGCCTGAACAGCTTATTCAGCATGTGATATCCCAGCTAAAGGTGGCTGTGAACCCAGGAGGGCCTGGCTGAGCCCAGCTGGGTGTGGGAGCTGGTCGGCAGCTGAGCAGAGGCCCAGCCTAGTTCCTAGATGCTGATGGTTGCGGAGGCCAGCTCTCATACCTACCTTTTTACTTTAGAACAAACTAACAAGAAATAAATGCACAAAAATTATGCTCCTGCCCAGTGAGGCTGCAGAGTCAGGCCAGCCACGAGCCCCAGCTGGGGACCCTCCTGAGGGAGACTGTCTGTGATTGTGGGAGCGTAGGTAGCTGTGCCCAGATGCCTGTGTCTCTCACCCTGAGCAAGGTCACTTTTTCTGAGGGGCTGGTGTGCTCTGGTGTGATCCTAACCACGCAGAAAAGCCCTTTAAGCCCTGGTGGTTCCCACAGGAACCTCTCCCTTCTGAAGCAGCTGGGGAGAACTGGTTTTCTCCACAGTAGGCCCCTTTCCTAGGGGTTTGGATACTACACAGAGAGGGGCTGTCCCTTCCCTGCCCCCTGGCAGAGGTCTCGGGGACCAAAGGGCTAGGGTTCCCAGAGGGTTCGCCTGAGAGCCCCATAGAGCGAGGGCCTTGGGGCAGAGGCGTCTGTGCACAGTCCCCACATTCCCTGGGCCTTTCCCTGCCCCATTCCACTGCCCCCCATCTGACCTGCTCCCTGCCAACCTCTCTTCCCACTCCATCCCAGCTCCACGGGGTGCTGCCCCAGGTGCATTAATCACACTGTCCCAACTAAGTCTTGCTCTGGTATTTCCTGCCCAGGGGAGCCTCTCTGTGGGCTCCTGCAGGACCCTCACTACTCTGATACCCAGGTGGTAAAAGAGAGCAAGTTAACCCTGCCCTTGTGCTCCGCCTCCCTCCCCCACAGCTTGCTGCTCCCTCGTTGCACTGCCTCTGCAGTGAGATCTGGGCCAGGAGGTGCGTCTGCTCAAAGCACATTTCTAGGTGCTGTGTGCATGACTCCTTTGTCCCTGCACCCACTGCCCAGGGGCAGAGGGAATGCCAGGGAGAACGAACTGTCAGTTGCCTCAGCCCCCTCCCCCGGCCATAGTGACATGGTGAGATCAGCTGCAGCAGCTGAGGATAAACAAACTCAGGCAGTGGGTGCTGCCAGGGGCGCTATTTATAAAGGCTGAGTCAGGCCTGTGCCTGAGCCCAACCAGCCAGTCCTGAGCAGCCCACCAAGGACACATCACTAAGCCAGGAGCTCTGGGACAGAAGCAGCAGCCAATTGCCACTTTATAAAGCCAAGGCTTACACCGTGCGTCTCCCCATGACGGGCTACAGCTGCTCGTCCAGTTCTTCCACACCGCAGCTGGACGAAGAGCTGCTGGGCAGGTGGAAGTATACCAGGTGCATGGGCTCCTGCCGCCACCAAGGCCTGCCTGCCCCAAACCCTGGGGGCTGGGGATTCCGGAGCAGCCGCCTGGAGCCGATTGAGTGCCGGGATGTGCTGGTGCAAAATGCACTTTTCACTGGGGACCTGGAGGCCGTGCGGAAGCATTTCACGGAGAGCGCTGCCATCAACCTCATCATTGAGTCCAAGGGTGATGAGCTGCGGTGGACCAGCCGGAAATTTGGTGAGGCCAGCTCCTAGGGGACAGACTGCTTGGCGGGTGGAGGCTATTGTGGGGAGAGGGAGTGCTGGGGGGTGTTAAATGGGTGGAAGTACTGGGAAGGGTGACAGGTGCAGAGGAAGTGCTGGGGGTGGAGGGTGTCCAGGGAAAGGGAGTCCCGGAGGGATGTGTCGGGGGCAGAGGGAGTGCCAGATGGTGATATGGGGGGAAGGCGGGAGCTCTAGGGTGGTAACATAAAATTCCTTGTTTTGTTTGATATCCAACCCAGGTCTCTCACCCTGTCCCAGTCTCTCAGGCTACGTCTACACTACAAGCTAGGAGTGTGACTCCCCTGCTAGCTCCCAAAGAGCTAGCGTGAGTATAAATAGCAGTGTGGCCCAGTAGCACTAGTGGCAGCTGTGCCAAGCGCATACCCCTGGTTTCAGGTTGGTTAGTTTCTTTGTGGCTAAGCCATGTCTTTGCTGCCACTACTACAGTTACACTGCTCTTGAGATGCGAACTTGATGAATGATGACCAGTATTTCCAATGCTGTTGTGCTGGGAGTGGATTTTGTGTGAGGGTATCACAGGATCCTGGGGTGTTAATAGAGCATACTTGTTCCTGGGCAATATTCAGATACCCCTGCTTGGATGTAGGTAGGAGGAAATGTGGATTTTGGTGGGCAACTCTTGAGGCCTTATAGATGCCTCTGCCGTGCCTGCAGAAAGGAAAGTGCACGTTGTGGTGGCTCAGAGACTATCTGTCCTGGATTTAGAGGGTCTGTGCTATGCCCCAGCCTTCAAACAGTCTCCT
>ML675662.1:705372-773478 GCA_007922155.1 Mesoclemmys tuberculata | reverse complement strand
TCTCCTGGATGGAACCCCATCAGTGGGCCAGGGCCCACCCTTTCCCAAAGGGCAGATCATGTGTTCAAGGACTTCCAGCAAGTCTTGCTTCTCTCCAGTGAGTCCACTGGAGCTCAGACGCCAGAGAGACAGAGGCGTTTCCTTCATAGTGAGCAATGCAATCAGGGAGTGTCGGTGTGAGGCAAGACAGGCTTTTTAAAACAAGAGCATTTATTAGTCACCTGGCATACAGCATCAGGAGGTCTTTAGGTTAGCCCGGGGCCAGGAGATTAAGACAGAGGACATACTGATGGAAGCCAGGGTTTCACCATTCTCTGAGGTCCATCTTCCCTCTATCCCTGTGTTTTTAGGGCTTGTCTAGATAGTTAGTGCACAGCAAGCTAGGGTGTAAACCTATAATGCTGTCGCGTGCCGCACACTAATAGTCCACATGGACCTTGCTGCCACACACCAGAAGTCTCTTAGTACACTTTGCTCTTCTTCTCTTTGAAACGTGTCCTTGGACAATATTTAGATAGTCCTGCAAGACGTGGGTAGGAGGACATGTCGACCCGAGGAGACTAGCGTTCTGTAGCTTTCCATCCCAACTGGCTCTGCGCTAACTGCTTGTCTGGACAAGCCCTTAGTTTCTGTCCTTGCATGTTCTCAGTGGCATCCTTTCCTTAAAACTGGTCTATTCATACCTTGTGCTCCTGACACAGCCATGCTGTGTTCACATGGCCAGCTGCCTCAGCTTTCTAGAGTTAGGTGTTAATGTGTGGTCATTGATGCTTCCATTGCCTCTGTAGTGGCTGCCATTCAGCCATGTTGCTTCCAACCTAGACAGACCTAGTGGCTTCCTGTCCCAAAAATCTAGCACTCACCTCCTTTGTCCCAGGGAGAAAATTAACCTTTCTGCCTGCTGGCTAGCAACATCTAGTACAGGGGTTCTCAAACGTGTTTTGCTGAGACCCCCTTGAAAATATTTCAGGCTGTGACACATTCCCCCTGCCCTCTCTCCACCAAAGATTGATGACCTCCTCATGCCATGCCATCCTTACCAGCATGCATGAGGGCTGATAGCTCATGATCCCCCATAATAACCTTGTGACCGCTTGAGGGGGTCACAATCCCCAGTTTGAGAGCCCCTGATCTAGTGGATAGATATAGGGTCATACATATTGGTCATAAACATATTACAGCAACCCCCTCATTTACCACATCAGGTTATCAGGCAATAATGCCCCAAAAGGATAAAGGACCGTTGCAGTGAATCTGAAGGAGTGTTTAAAGCTACACGTGTCCAGTCAGCTTTGCTGTTTAGCAAGACTCTGTTTCAAGCTGGGGGGAATTCTGGGTAAGAGCAATTAATGTGACTGACCAGGACATGCAGCTAGTGAAAAACCAGACCATGGGGCCAATGTTGTTGGTGTTCCATGGGGCAGAGGCCAAGAGCTGTGATGTGGTGTGGTCAGTAAAAGAGCTAGGGGTTGGCTTGACCGAAGCAGCCAAGGAAGGCAATGAAAGAAAGCAGTGTAGAACAGCTGCTCTTATGATATGATAGTGTGTTCTCCAGGACTAACAAAGGGTCTGGGAGTCATGAGTGGGCACAGCATCAGTTTGTGCTTAAACTGAAAGTGTTCCTGTGAGGCAGCCCCCATGTCAGATTCCCCTGACATATCAGGGAGCAGTGACGTAGCCACTCACATGTTCCTGGAATGCTAGCCGGGAATAGCTTGGGCCCACCCTGTCAGTGTGACAGTGTGTCTAAGGTCACATTGCATGGGGGGCATAGAATCATAGAAGATTAGGTTTGGAAGGGACCTCACTTTGTCAAGCCACACCTTAAAAACTTCTCAGGATGGAGATTCCACCACCTCCCTTGGAAACCCATTCCGGTGCTTCACCACCCTCCTAGTGAAAAACTTTTTCCTAATATCCAGCCTAGACCTCCCCCACTGCAACTTGAGACCATTGCTCCTGGTTCTGTCATCTGCCACCACTGAGAACAGCCTAGCTCCATCCTCTTTGGAAAGGCCACTATCAAATTCCCCCCCCCTTCTCTTCTGCAGACTAAACAAGCCCAGTTCCCTCAGCCTCTCCTCATAAGTCATGGGCCCCAGCCCCCTAATCATTTTCATTGATCTCTGCTGGACTGTCTCCAGTAACCCCCAGGTCCTTTTCTGTAGAACTGCTGGCTAGCCAGTCAGTCCCCAGTCACGGTGAGGGTGCCATTTTTAAGAGCTGGGGGTGGAGGGTTTGAGCAGCATCTCCCATCCATTACCAGAGAACAGCAGGTCGGGTTTTGTGCCAGTACTGGATGAGAGACAAACCTCTCAAAAAGAGGACCACCCAGTTTAATATTGGATGAGTGGTGTCCTTAGTAGCAGTGAAACAGAAGCCGAGTGAATGCTGGAGGATGGCCTAATTGAGATATCTACATCACCTTGGCCATCCCCACTGGAATTGTGAAAAAGCCCAACAGAGACATGAGGAGATGCATTGGCTGCAGGAGACTTAATTCACTGACAATTCAAGATAGTGACCCACTTCCCAACATGACAGACACTCTGGATAAAATGTGAAGAGGAAAATATTGTAGTAGTTTTGATTTGATATCTGGTTACCATTGGATAAAGTGCCAATTGAGGTTCCAGAAAATAATTGCCTTTATGACACCTTATGGACTGTTTCAGTTTTGCAGCATGCGTTTCAGACTCACATATCCAAGGGACATTTCAGAAGTAAATGAGCTAATCCAAGTTTGGAGAAATTAAGTCATCCTCATGTACTTCATTTGTTTCCATAAAACGTGGGAGGAACATCTGGTAGGAGTGGAAAGGATTTTAAAACTTTTTAAGGAATCAGGTTTTAAACTAGCAGGAAACAAATGTCAGTCTTCGAGGAGTTGCATCACTTTCCTAGGACATAATCAGTGAGGATAGATTGTAAACTGAATGTTGTAAAAATCTAGAAGGTTACCACAAACCTGAGGAGGTGCAGTGGTTTGTAGGCCTCTGCAGATTCTACAGGAAGTTTGTACACATTTTTGGAGAGCAGGCAGCGCCATTAGACCAGCTAACCTAAGAGTGACTTTGTCTGCACAGGTCAACACCAAAAAAACCCTTTTCAGTAACATTTATATAGGGTAACCTGTGATGCCTCATAGCTTGCTGTCAGATTTGCACTTGAACAAATTGAGCATGGCAGGGGCAGACTAGTGGCTTTTGGAGGTTGCAAATTAAATGAGAGGGAAACCAAGTATTCAGCTACAGAACTGGAGTATTTGGCAATTGTTTGGCCCTCCAGGTCTATCATCCCTACTGACTAGTTACAGAATTCACAGTGTGCACAGATCACAATGCCCTGTGGTGGCTCCTGATGAAGAACAACACAGAAGGACTCTTGTGGAGATGGATTCACAAACTTTCCAAATATACACTGACAGTGTGCCATAAACCTGGAAAGCAAGATGTGGTTGTGGATGATCTCAGGTAAGTGAGGGCAGTGAGAATAGACTCAGCCTCGTCTTGTGATGACATCAGGCAACAGTCTCAAGACCCTGAGTTATCTCTATGCCAACAGATCTACTGAAGGAGACCAAGACTGAGGAGGTTCAACACCGTTCACGAACGATTATCCATTGATTCAGCTTTCTGGTGCATGACGGCAACAGGATTGTCTTGACAGCAAGCTTACAGAGAATTGTGTCTTCATAATAACAAAGCAGCAGGCCACCAGGGGGTATGACAAGTCTCTGAGCTGGATATCTGACAGCTGGGCATAGCTGCAGATGATAAGAACTGGGTACCTTCCTGTTTCTCCTCTCAAGACAGGAGAGTGCCGCCAAGGCTGCAAGGAGAGGCAGCACTCCTTTAGGAGCAATGCCACAATCTAATGAACCCTGAGAGTTCACACAGGTGGACTTGAAAGGTCTACTACCAGAAACACTAGCTGAGGATTGGTATTTGCTGGTGATGTATGACATCTTAAAGTATTAGGCAGCACAGCCACTGAAGGATAAAAGGAGTGAGACAGTTGTGGCTGCATTAATGAAACATGGTGTTGCCATTCAGCCATGACGCTGCATCTGCAGTGATCATTGGAGGGCATCTGAATCATAGTTATACCCAAGGTTTGCCAACAACTCCAGATATCCAAGGTGAAGCCTAGTGATGCCCACTCGGTGAGTAAAGGGGCAGTGCAGAGAGTGAACTGCTCCTTTGTTCCATGATTAAAGTCTTAGTCAGAGCAGACCAGTGAGACTAACACATGAAGACACCTTTTGTCTTTGCATATAGCACCACCTCACACTCAGCTATCCATTACTCTAGTTAGGAGATTATTTCTGGACTCTGCAAGCCTGTGACTTGAAGTCCAGGCAGCAGTGGAGTCTTATATCAGTGACCTGAGGAAGCATTCCAGAAGGTGGATGAAGAAATGATCCAGAAGCAAGCATGCCAGACACAAGATGCCAGGAAAAAGGAGAATGATGTGCCTGTGCAGGAAGGAAAAAGAAAAGTGTGGCCACGCAACTGGAAAAACCAGCCTGGAAAAAATCCCAAACTTACTCCTTTTTGGAGGGACCTTACACTGTAATTAAGAACATACTTGAGTTATCCTTGTTGACACACAAAGTAAGCGCTCACTCCTTGGTGAGTGCACAGATTTACTGAAAGAAAGGGGCAGGCAAACACGGAGAGTACGCAGTCTCAGTCCCCGAGAGATGCAGGCGAGTATTTGAAAGTATCCCAACAGGTTCTTGTGCTCATGATGGAGACTGGGCATGGAGCAGGAAAATTGCTGGTATGTCTGTCCACATCAGATAGGCCTAATCTGGAGGACATAAACCCTTTACTCACTGATCATGTAGATTCAACTACAGGTGGAGTCTCCATGACTGAATATATGACTCGAAGGGACAAAGTGCCTGGATTCCTAGGTGATTAACAAAAGGTTTATTATTGTATGCTTTTAAATTCTTATTCAGTGGCAGGGGGAGCTGTAATGATAAGTGCAGACAGTACCGCCACCAAGAGGTGATGCTGTATCTTTATCTTAGTATAAACTTCTTTTCTTGTTTTGATGTTATTTTGTTTTGGGGTGGGACTAGGATGAGTTATAACTACCAGCCTATACCGGAGCTGTTACTTGCAGTGTCCTAATAATCCTGTGGTTTCTGTAGGTGAATATTAATCAAATGAACAAATACAAAATGGAGACTAATTGGCTAGGCAGTAGTGCTGCAGAAAAGGACCTGGGGGCTATAATCAATCACAAATTGAAGATGACTCAACAGTGTGAGGCTGTTGTGGAAAAGGTGGCTGTATTAGCTGGAATGTTGCACATGGAAGACACAGGAGGGAATTGTTCCCCTCTACTCAGCACTGGTGAGGTCTCAGCTGGAACACTGCATCCAGTTTTGGGCACTACATTTCAGCAAAGATGTGGCCAAAGGAGAGAAACTAAAACAATAAGAGGTTTAGCGAACCTGGCCTGTGAGGAAAGATTGAAAGAATTGGATGTTTAGTCTGGAGAAGAGACGGTTCAGGGGGACCTGACAACAGTTTCAGATATGTAAAGAGGACAGTGATCAATTGTTCTCCATGTCCACTGAAGGTAGGACAAGAAGTAATTTGCTAAGTAGACAGCAAAGGAGATTTAGGGTCGATATTAGGAAAATTGTTCTTCGCTTAAAGGGTAGCTGAGCACTGGAACAGGTTATCTTGGGAGATTGTAGACACCCCATCACTGGAGGTTTTTAAGAACAGGTTAAATAAACATCTCTCAGGGACAATCTCGATATACTTAATCCTGCCTCACCATGGGGTGATGGGCTAGACGATCCCTTGGAGTCCCTTCCAACCCTACATTTCTAGGAGTCTAAGATTCTATGTCTACAGAGCCCATCTCCATTAGAAACATCAGCTATAAGCAGTACAGAGCCTGGCCTGGCAGCCCTGTTCTTGGAGAACGTGTGCTGGGGCATGGCTTTGCATGCATGCCTTGCTAGCTGTAGGGAGTGGGCGATAAGGGAAGAGATGTAGAAGGAGCTTGGCACAGGATTGTGCTTGTGGGGCAGCCTTGCCAGGGCTTGGGGAGGTATGAGCCTGTGTTGTGCTGTCTAGCAGCAGAGCTGGGCCAGCAGATAAATGGCTCCTGTTAAGAACATAAGAAAAGCCATATTGGGTCAGACAATGCTCCTTCTAACCCCGCATCCTGTCTTCTGACAGTGGCTAATGCCAGGTGCTTCAGAAGGAATGAGCAGAAGAAGGCAATTATCAAGTGGCCATCCCACTAGCTGGCAGTCAAAGGTTAGGGACACCCAGAGCATGAGGTTGCATCCCTGACCATCTTGGCTAATAGCCACCGATGGACCTCAAGGCTTTCCTAATCCCCATCCCCACCTCCATGTCCTGCCTTGCCCCTCCCTGAGTGCCTTCTCCCTGCCCACCTCCTTCTGGGGGCTTCCTCTGAGCTCCTCCCATCAGCACTTGAGTTCCACCCCTCTCCATGTGGTGCAGGGTGTAAGAAAACCAAGGCTGTCTGCAGGGTGAAGGGGGGTTAGAGGCCAAGCCCTCCTTTAGCTTTGGCATTTGGTGACCTCAATGAGTCTTTGTGGTTGGGTCAGGATCACACTTGCTGCGTGTTGCCTAGGAAATGGAAATGCTTTGATCGGGACAGGGGCTGAGTGGAGGTGTCCTTGGGCCTGACTTCTAATCCAAAGCGCAGACACAGGGGGTGACTGGTTGTGTGTCTTCGACCAGCAATGACCTGGGCCAGTCCTAGTCCCTCCACAGGGGCTTCCCCACAAAGTGCTTGAAGTGTGGGGGTGGGGTGTTGCAGGGGGTTGCTGACCCAGTGAAAATCGAAAAGTAAAACTCGAGTGGTGCTGCGGCAGGGCGCACGGTCTCACCAGACCAGCTGCACCGCAAGTATGACAGAGCCCTTTAAGTACTGCTCCTGCCTCCACCCTGGCCTCTCTCTTTAAAAGCTGTTTGCTGCAGGGGTGATTTTGTGCAGGAGGCCTTTCCTCACCTGCCCCTTGGCCCAAACACTCAGTCATGAGGGATCCCAGAATAGAACAAGCTAAGCCCCAACCCTTCCCTGCTCTGTGCCTGACAGGGTAAGCAGACACCTCCTGACACTTCCCAGCCCCCCTGCTGCCAGCCAGTGGGACAAGCTGAAGCCAGACCCTCACCCCGACCCTGGCTCCAGACCCCATGGGCTAAGCTGAGACCCAGCCTCCTCCCTCCTGGCTCCTGGGGACAGAGTCCCGCAGGCATAGCAGGGAGTCCTCATGTCCCTGCTGCAACGCTTTGCAAAGGAAGAAGGCAAGCTTCAGCCCCACCTCCTCTGAGCACCCCTCCCCAAGCCCGTCCTCACGGGTAGCCGGGAGCAAGCCGAGGGCAGGGGTGGCTGAAGGCAGATGGCCCCATCCAGGCCTCCTGGCAGGTGCTGCAGGCTGAGGATGTGCCTACTGTGGCCTGAGTTACAGCTTCGTGTTCAACAGCACCGACCTGGCGTGAGCAAGATCTGTTGGGGGCTGAGCGCGCGCACCTGGGGAGGGGACGCCGGCCTGGCTGCTTGTGCTACGGATGTCATTGGTGGGGGGTTGAGGGAGGGCCGGGGCTGTTGCTGGTGCTGTCTGTGGTGGGGGAGTGAGAGGCTGTATTCATTTAACTGCTCTCTATGGCCAAAGGTATTAACCTAACCCACGCCCTATTCAGCATTAAGCTGTCAGACGAGGTTCGGGCTTTGATATGCAGAGACTGCGGCCTGCCAGGGCAAGACCCCGTTAAACATTCTTTAAACTTTTTATTAAAGATACAGAAAAAGGACAAACCAGGTAAAGTTTTTGCGATGTAAAGCATGAAGTAAGGCTCTCAGGCCTCATCAGTGCAAGTCTGTTTACGGCAACCCCATGGTGCATGTGTCTACACTGAAATGTGTCTCCCAGTCCCACCAATGTATGTGCCCCATTATACTGACCTAGTCACACCTCCAAGAGCGCTATAGAGCCACTGGCCATGTGGAGAGGTCAACAGTGAGAGTGTAGGCTCTGTAACACGTCAACCCTCGCTGTCTTCCCACACTGGCCTCCCTGCTCACCAGTGTGGTGTCCACTGCCCAGGGCTCACAGAGAGCAGCAGCCGCCCCGCGCCTTTTTGAATGTGTGAAATCCCTTGCCCTGATTGTCTGGCTGGACAAGCACACCTAGCATCAGCTCTCCCTTGCTGAGTGTGGCTGAGAGAGAGAGTCCTCTTCCCAAGGCAGCTGGCTGTGCCCTGAGCGCTCCCTCCACTCGAAGGCAGCTCTGGCACTGGGAGCGTGGTCTGGGGATCCCCCTCCCTCTGTGCAAGTTCCAAGACCAGCAGGTTTTATCAGAGGACTGGGGCCAGGGAGAGGCAATGACTAGTCCCCTTGGGGAGCAGGGAGAGCTGGGTTGCAGCTTGCAGGGGAGGGGAGAGCAGGAGGATCTGTGGGAGAGGGACTAGTGTCTGGAAGGTGGGGAGAGGAAGGGGTAGGCACTGCAGCTGTGTGTGCAATTGTCCCCGTCACAGTCCTCCTGCTGCAGGGCTGTGGTCGCTGACCTATGAGCAGGAGCTCACCACCCCACTGCACATCACGGCTGGCCGTGGCTACTTGGACTGCCTCAGGCACCTGCTGCTCAGGGGCGCTGCTGTGGACTTCGCACCTGGTGGCAAGACAGCCCTGCACGAGGCCTGTGCGGCGGCCCGAACGGAGTGTGTGCGTTTGTTGCTATCATTCGGGGCGGAGACTGAGGCCGTCTCTGAGGCTGGCTACAGGCCCCTGCACCTCTGCAAGAGCCCAGACTCCCTCCAGTAAGTTCCTGACAGAACCCAACCCACCTGTGCATCTGCACGCAGGGCAGGGCGTGTCACGCAGGGCAGGGCGTCAGCAGCCCTGCCCCAGGGCAGAAGGCAGCCCAGCACAGTATGCATTGCACAGCTCTCGGGAGAGCCCTGGCAGGGGCCTCTGCACAGGTCACACGCTGGTAGCGGGCTGCCAGCTCGTCCCAAAGCTGGAGCTGTTTGCTGCTGAGCATGGGGTGGGCCCAGATGGGGTGTCACTGCCTCCCCAGCCCATGGGGCTTGTGCCCACAGCCCAGCCAGCATGCATTGCACTGGTAAATCCCAGACCATGTCACGTGGGTGGTAAGGTAAGAGCAGGCCTTTCATAGGCATGGGCAGACCGAGGCACGGAGTGATGGGACGTGCCCTGGGCCACACAGCAAGTCTGGGGCAGAGCTGGGATAGAACCCAGCAGTCCTGTTGCCAGCCCTAGGGCCTGTTTGCTGGAAGCCCCTGTTGCGGTACACGGGGCCCCTGGAGTCAGGGATTCCAGGGCCTAGCGGGGAGCACAACGGGGGTAGGCACAGGATGAGCGAATGGCAGGATGCAGTGATGGTCAGGTGGGGGACTGAGGGACTAGTTGACGGAGGAAGGCAGTGGAGGCATGGCAGGTGGTGGTTGGGTCTGGGTCCAGCGGAGGATTGGATGTGTGGGAGGGGAGAGTGAATAGGTGGATGGGGGACGGTGTGTGGGTCATGGGTGAGGGACACGCAGTGGATGCATAGGGGACTAGCAGGCAGGGGGTGGTGGCGTGGCGGTAGGTAGATGGGGACGGGGCAGGAGTTAGTGGGGGGCTAGTGGGTAGGTGTTGGGCAAGGGTGGGGAGCTCAGCACTGAGTCAGCTCCCGCCCTACAGGTGTGCCCAGCTGGTGCTGCAGCATGGCGCCAGTGTGAATAGCCGGACAGAGGAAGAGGAGGACACGGCACTGCATGTGGCAGCACGGCATGGCCTGGAGGAGCATGTCCAGCTGTTCCTGCGCCACGGAGCATGGCTGGAGGCCCAGAATGAGGAGGGGCAGACCCCGCTGAATACCGCCTGTGCCCAGATGCACCCACCCAAAGACCTGAAGCGCTACTATGGTGTCTGCCAACAGCTGGTGCAGAGCGGTGCCAACGTGGATGCTGAAGACCGGGACCAGCAGCGCCCACTGCACCAGGCCTGCAAGAATGCCAATGCCCAGGTGGTGGAGCTGCTGCTGGCCCATGGTGCGAGTGTCAACATCATGAGCTACAGTGGCAACACAGCCATGCATAACATCTTGCAGGTGGCAGCTTACAAGCTGGGGCACCAGCCAGAGCTTGTGGTGCAGGCGCTGCTCAACCATGGTGCCATCCGCATCTGGCCCGGGGCCCTCATCAAGGTGTGAAGCCGGCACAGGCGGCAGCAGGAGGGGTGCCCTATGGGTGGGGAATACGATTGGGGTCCCAGCTCTGTAAGGCATTCCCTCCCCCCTAAGGCAGGCCCCCTTCCCTAGCTGAGGTCTTGTTCTGCACCACCTTAGTCGTCTGAGTTCTCTCTTGCCACCTAGCAATTGGGGTCCCCTTGTCCCTCCAGGTGCCCGCGTTTGAGCTCCTCTCCCTGGCTGGGCGGCTGATTGAGGGGCACAGCTGTTCTGCTGCGGTTATTGAAGCCTGAGGGGTGGGTGGCAGTGTGGGCTGCAGCTCTCCTGCCCTGATGTGAGCAGTGGGAACTAGCAGGGAAGGAGGCCTGGCTTGAGCTGTTTAGTCCTGGTGTGGTGAGTCCTGCCTGTTGTTCTTTGGGGCGGTCTGGCCTTGGACCGCGGCGGGGAGGGCCAGGAGCAAGCCAGCCCTGCTCCAGATCACTGGGCTCTCACACACGGCGATGGAGGGTAGGAACTCACCAGCTGCGGCCGTGCTGCAGAGGGCCCTCCACTCCCAGGTCTCTGTCCTGGGGTCTGGGTGTGAGAGACCAGCTGCAGCTGGCCACACGCAGTCTCTGCCCTGTCTGGGAGCTTGCAGGCTTTCCCAGTGCCTGGCGGTAGGGCCTGGGGCCCCTCCCAGTGATGTGCTGATGCTGGCTGGAGGGGCAGCAGGGAAGCTGGCTGCCTGAGAGTACGGCACCAGGAGCCAGACCTCTGTCCCCTCCATGCTGTGCCTGAGCTAGGCCTGGTGGGTTGGGGGAGAACATGCAGCTGCCTGGCAAGCAGTGTCCTAGCAGAAGCACACAATATGATGCACCCAAAACAGCCCATGACCTGCCTCCCTCCCTGCCACGCTGCTCAGCTGGAAGAGGGGGCACATGGAAGGGCGCAGCATGGCAGGGCATGAGCCAGGAGCTGCGACATGCCCAGACCTACAGAGATTACAGTGTGTGGGGACAGGTGGTTGGGACACACAGGGTGCTGGGGGGGAGTGTGGTTTGGGGGGTTGCAGAGGGAGATGTATTGAGGGGAGATCCACCTGGTTCTGTCTCTGGGATGATATTTCCCCCTATGAGTCTCTTGCCTTCCCTGTGTGCTACCCACCAACCTCCATTAATCTGCAGGCCACACAAGCTGCTGTCCCTTCCTTGGTGAAGTCATCCTGCCTCTCTGAAGCTGGTCTTGGGTGCTGTCCTCTCTTGCGGGGCATTGTCCCCAGCAACTCCTGCAGCATCCTCTGTGCAAGACCCCAGCAAGCAAAGTGTTAATTATCTGCCTTAATTCCCGAGCAGTGCAATAATTACCCAGCCTGGAGATCTGCAGATTGCTCTCCCCTTTGGGAAAATACAGGAAAATCAACAATTAACACTAATTAATCTCCTATTAACACCAGATAATGAGGATCACTTGTGCAACTGGAATAGGCTCTGATAGCTACTGATGGCCTGGGCCATGGGGAGCAGGAGTCAGCGTCAGGGGATGAGGTGGGAATCCACACACATGCAGCCCCTTTGCTGTAGCATGTAGCACACTGGCAAGGCCTATCCCAAAGTGTGTGACGTGGGCACAGCCCGTCCCAGCCTGGGAAAAGACACAGGTTATGTGACTTGCCCAGGGCCACAGGGAGTCAGTAGCAGAGCAGAAAATCAAAGCCAAGTCTCTGGAGGCTGTATGGTGCTAGTGCATGAGACCGCCTCTGCTCTGCTGCAGGTGTTGCGGTATTGCTGCTCTTCCCCACGCACCATCGAGGTGCTGATCAACAGCTATGACCGTGTGCGGGTCACTGATGAGTGGGTAGAGGCTGTCCCAGCTGAGATCATGCAGGTAAGAGAACCAAGGGCCTTTGGGGATCTGGGGCTTCCCCGCACAGTGTCTGTCCAGCCAGTCAGGTCCCAGAAGCACCCTATGAGGGGGCAGGGGAGATGCTGAGCAAAAACCCTGCATCGAAACAGGGAGAGAGAAACAGAATGGCTGTAAGGGCAAGACTGGCCGTTGTGCTAGTAGAACTCCTTGTCAGTGTCAGTGGACAGTAACTGTCCGTGATCTGTTGCCATTGGCACGTGACATGGGATAGGGACACTGGCCAGCTGTCATGTGGCGCCGCTTCCCATGCTGACCTTTCTCCTCTCTCCTACAGAAGCACCCAGATTTCTATGAGTCGCTCTTCTCCCTGGGGCAGAAGCCCCGCTCCCTGCAGCACCTGGCCCGCTGCGCACTCAGGAACTACCTGGAGGGCCGGCTGCTGCAGGTCCTGCCCAAGCTGCACCTGCCATCTTTCCTGCACCAGTTCCTGCTGCTCAGCTTCGAGGACGTTCTCTACTAGGGGCCTGGACTGAGCACCTCTAAATCCATTATTTGCTCTGAATTCTTATGCCCAGCCCTGCCCTGCCCGTGACAGCCCCTCCCAAAGCAGCTGTGCCTGTAACAGGCCTATCCCCCCTGCCCAGCCCTAACAGCTTTGCCCTCCACACTCACACCAGCCAATGCCCTTCCTTCCATGCCCAGGCCACCCCATACCCGCCATTCCCAGCATGGCCTGTGCCAGGTCTGTCCTTTGTACTAACAGCTGAGACACCCTCTGCCCACACTGGCCTGGCTCATCCCATGCCAGTGGGTTCTGTTGCCATAGCCTGAGCTGGGACCCTGCCTCTGGTGGGCCATTTCTCTGGCTCTGTTTTATACTATGGAAGAGTTTTTGGAATAAATCATAGTCTTTATATAACCTCGCTTGCACGTGTCCTTCCTTGTCCCGCTGTGGGCTACCATCTGACATGACCCCTGCTGGCACGGGTCTCTGCAGCACAGCCATGGAGCGATGCTGGTGCCAGCGCTGCAGGGAAGGACCGTGAACTTGAGCACAAAGGGTGAATAAGCAAGCTGCCTGTTAGCACCCTGTATAGGTGACACATGAGATGCTCCTCAGGTATCTGGAGCAAAATGAAAGGGCTGGATGGGTGGGGAGGGACTGGGGGTGCAGAAGGCATTTGGCCAATGCAGAAACAGTCTCTGGCTGCTGCCTCGCCCTCCATCGGTAGCTTTTCTGCTCTGTAGATAGCACTGAGATGGGGCAGAGCCAGCTTGTAGTTGACCCTGGCTGGGCACTCTGGATCCAAACACCTCACATTCCCTGTTCTTTCATGTTCTCAGCTCAGCTGCTGCCTAGCATGAAGGAGCCATGTGCCATCGGGCTGCTACTGCCATCACTACATCAGAGGTGACCAGGGCTTTGTGGGAAGGGCTCATGACAGTGTCTGATGGAGCCTGCTTCTCCGGGCAGCTGGACCCCCAAGCGGATACAATGTCCCTTGGTGAAGCGCTGCTGGCACTACGGCCGTGTCGTCAGTTTAACTCAGGGAATAACGGGGGGAAAGGGTTGTTTCTGCCCCACAGCTCTTCAGGTCTTGGTTACTTTGGAGCGATAGATGTTTGCGGTGTGCAGCCAGGATCCCAGCCTGCCAGTCCTCTCTCAGTGTCTGAACCAGCAAGGCCTGTGACTCCATAGTGGGTTGTGCAATTGCGAGAGAGCCAGGTGCATCACATGGCCATGTTCCTGAGCCAAGATTAACTCGCGTACAGTGGCAATGCTGCTACCGTTAAGTTTGGGAGTTGCTTACCATTGAAAAGGTGAGAATTTGAAGTGCTCCAAAATCCTTTTATTAACTTAGATTGGCTTGAAATTTGTTGTGCTCCATGGGGTGCCAGGTGGGGTTAGTGTTTCAACTTTGGGGTCATTTGAACAAGGGGTTCCTGAGATATAACACTCAAATTTTTTTTTTCAAAAATCATCTGGTTCTTATAAATGTTTGCTGACTCCCTGACATGCTGATCCTCCCCTGATTGATTAAAGCCCTTGGATTTATCTCCACTAGTGCATGGCACCTGCTCCTTTTGGGGAAGCAATACTGAAAAAGTTATTCAAGGTAAACTTCATTGTTTCTTGTCAACAGGAGCTCATGACACTCCAAGGAGAAAAATGCATGTGTGTAGCAGGACGAGGTCTCTCTTAACAGCCACTAGCTTTGCAGGCACCTGGCTGGCAGTAGCTGCATGCTATGGCTGCCCAATCAGACTCTGGCTTTACTTCAGAATTATTGTCAGGGGAATTAGCAGTAACGAATCCCAGGGAAGATGAAAGATACTACTAGGTAGTTGGAAAAATGTAATCCTGACTCCTACTCTTCACGTTTCTTAAACAACGAACTGAGTGTGGTCGACGGAAAGCAGATTGCTGGGTCATTCGGTCCAGGGCTTCCTGCGACACAGTTGCAGTAACATGAGCTACTCAGGGCCATTCCAGATTCTTACACCTGTCTTGGTGCAGAGCTAGGGAATTTGGAGGGGTTGGGCAGTGCAGGGTGGCGAGGGCTCTGCTCCGTTGCTAATTTTCACCACTTTGGGGTGAGAGGCAGCCATGCCACCTCTGCCCTGGACCCTCATTCCCTGACCAGTGCCCTACCTCTGCCACGGTTCCTCCCCAGGACTGCTCCACCAGGCCAAGGGAGGGGGCTGAGGAACTCACCTGCTTTTCAGTGCTCCCTGGTCAGGGGAAGGAACCTAGAACTCCCCACCTCCCCCACACTGCCCCCAGTAGTGGGGTGAGGGCTCCAAGCTCACCCTGCCTCTGACTGCTGCTTCTAGGGAGAAAGGAGAGAGGGGTGGGGGCAGAGAGTCAGAGCTGGGCAGTGGAGAATAGGGGGAAGGCTTCAGCTTGGCCCCTAAACCTCCCCCCATGCAAACCTTCCATTCCTGCCCCCCTTTGAAATATCGCCTACTGTGCTGAGCTGGGCTGGGGACCTGAGACTGCGCATGGTCAGTGCATGGCACAGGCAGACCCTGCTGAGACAGGCCTACTTGGGCCTTGACACGGACCCCCATGCACTAATGCTGCAGGAAGGGGGAGATAGCGCAGTAAGCGCACTAGAGCAGGTTGCACCTCGGAGAGCAATTGTTTCAGGCTGTATCCATCTTCATGGGGTGTTCTCATCACATTGAGATGAACTGGCCACTTCACACCTCACTGAGTCCGCTCACCAGGGATACCAGCATCTAGCCCCTCACTTCAATCTGAACCAAGACCTGACATCCAGACATCCGAACCTGATATCCTGACATCCGAACCTGACATCCACTCCTGATTTAAATACTCTGAGTGATGGAGAATCCACCACCTCCCACCTCCCCAGTCAGTTAAATGCTCTGTAAAAAATGTGTGCCTTATCTCTAGTTTGAATTTGACCAGTTTCAGCTTCCAGGTAGTGGCTTGCAATCTGCCTTGGTCCACAAAATTACTTCCACCCCATTTAGGTTCTTGTGCAAAATCATCAAGTGGCCTTTGAACCAGATCTTGGATAGAATCATAGAATATTAGAGTTGGAAGGGACCTCAGGAGGTGTCTAGTCCCACCCCCTGCTCAAAGCAGGACTAACCTCAGCTAAATAATCAAAGCCTGGGTTTTGTCAAGCTGCAGCTTAAAAACCTCTAAAGATGGAGATGCCACCACCTCCCTAGGTAACCCATTCCAATGCTTCACCACTCTCCTAGTGACAAACTTTTTCCTAATGTCCAACGTAGGCCTCCCCCACTGCATCCTGAGACCATTGCTCCTTGTTCTGTCATCTGCCACCACTGAGAACAGCCTAGCTCCATCCTCCCTGGAACCCCCTTTCAGGTAGTTGAAGGCTGCTATCAAATTCCCCCTCATTCTTCTCTTCTGCAGACTAAACAGGCCTAGTTCCCTCAGACTCTCCTCATAAGTCTTGTGCTCCAGCCCCCTTATCATTTTGTTGCCCTCTGCTGGACCCTACAACTTGTCCACATCCTTTTTGTAGTGGGGCGCCCAAAACTGGACACAGTACTCCAAATGCGGCCTCACCAATGCCGGATAGAGGGGAATAATCACTTCCCGCGATCTGCTGGCAATGCTCTTACTAATGCAGCCCAGTATGCCATTAGCCTTTTTGGCAACCAGGGCACACTGCTGACTCATATCCAGCTTCTTGTCCACTGTAACCCCCAGATCCTTTTCTGCAGAACTGCTGCCTAGCTCGTTGGTCCCCAGTCTGTAGCTGTGCATGGGATTCTTCCGTCCTAAGTGCAGGACTGTGCACTTGTCCTTGTTGAACCTCATCAGATTTCTGTTGGCCCAATCCTCCAGTTTGCTTAGGTCCTTCTGTATCCTATCCCTCCCTTCCAAAGTATCTACCACTCCCCCTAGCCTAGTGTCATCTGCAAACTTGCTGAGGGTGCAATCTACCCCATCCTCCAGATCATTAATGAAGATGTTGAACAAAACCGGCCCCAGGACTGACTACATGGATTAAAACCACATGGATTATGTTATTGTCAGGCAGAATCGCCAGACCTCAGCCCATTCTTGTAGCTCTTTTTCTGAACCCTCTCCAATTTTTCAACACCTGTTTTATGTACAGACACCAGAACTGGACACAGTATCTAATAATTGTCTCACTAGTACCATCTACAGAGGCAATACCACTACTCCTGGATATTTCCAAAGATCATGTTTGCCATCTTAGCTACAGTATTGCTCTGGGAACTCATGGTCAGTTGGTATCTACCATGACCATAAAATCCTTTTTACCATGTCACTGAATGCAAGGACACAGCCCCCATCCTGGTAAGCGTGACCTGTAGTCTTAGTTCCTAGATGAATGACCTTGCACTGAGCTGTACCAAACCCATGTTGTTCCAATCAATGCAGCTAAAAGCCTTCCAGAGCAGCCTGTAGAACTGACCTGTCCCATCACGATTTATCAGCCTGCCAATTTGTGTGTCATTTGCAATATTTTTTCATCGTCATAGATGAATAGATGCCAAACCCGGAGGGTACAATTGTGATAATCTAGTCTGACCTCCTGTATAATAAATAATTCCTTTTGAACTAGAACAAATCTTTTAAAAAACTGTCAAATACCAAAGTCCTTTGGTAAAGTGTTCCAGTGGTATTATCTTTATTGTTTAACAATGTATGCCTTACATCCAGTCTGGATTTGTGTGCCTTCACCTTCCAGCCATCGGCGCTTTTTACACCTTTCTCTGCCAGATAAAAGAGCCCACTCTCAAATATTTGTGCCCCATGTAAGCACTTATGGACTGGGATCAAGTCAGGCCATAACCTTCTCTTTGTTAAACTAAATAACTTGAGCTCCTTGAGCCTATCACTATATGGCATTTTACCAGCAGTGACTTCGTATTCTGTTTCAGATCATTGATAAAGATATTGAGCAGCACTGGGCCAAGCACTGATCCCCTAGATATACGCTGGGATGTAATAGCCATTGACTGCTTGTGTTTCTCGGAGTCCATATGGGTTTTGTAAAATGCTGCACCTTCACTTCTTACAGAGAGCTGGCTCAGGCCTGTCCCACTATCACTACACGGAGATCTCTGGGATTGGAGCTCTGGTTTAATTGTCAGCCCAGTGCAGCCCAGGTCAGGGCCTTTTGCCCAGGCACTCCTGATCCAGACCATCACTTCTGGCTGAGCTACAGCAGATCTGTTGGATCAGTGTTTTTCAACCTTCTGTCATTTGTAGCCCCCTAAAAAATATCGAATGATGGTGTGGCCCCCTTTGGAAATCTTAGATATCGTCTGCAGCTATCAAGGGGTCCCCAGAGCATAGGCTGAAAACCACTGTGTTAGAGAGAGGCCCACTCTGGATTTACAGCCTCTGAAGATGGAGAATGCATGCCATCTCTCTCAGGAAGCTGTGCCAATAGTTAATTACCTGCGCTGGGAAACATTAGAAACTTAGTTCCTATTTTTCTGGTTTCAGCTTCTACCCACTCAATATTGGTCTATATATATCTGCTAGATCAAAGTGGTACGAGCTGCTGGGCACCCCCTGGGACAGTCCCGTACAAAGGGGTAGAGGAGGATGACCAGCCAGTAGCGTGTTCTATCAGGCAGCGTGCTTCTACTGCTGTTCAGGTCGTGGTAGTGCTGAGCAATGGGGCCCCACTATGTGAAAGGCTGAACAAACATATCGGGTATGTCCCTATCCGAAAATGCTGGGGTCGGGGAGAGAGTACAGAGATGGCACAAACAAGCAGGTGTTTGCATAGATCAAACCAGCCGATCAGCATCAACCCCAGCAGGATTTACTGGCTGCCTCCGTGTGACCAGCCAGCAAACACTTTGTGGCCCTACAGCTGCAGAGTCTGTCCCACAGAGCGATGAGTGGCTGGACATGCCCCTGACCTGCTAGGCCAGGAGACTAGACCTATCCCTGAGGGACTGCGGGAGCTGACAAGGGAGCCTGTTAGCTGCTGGGGGGCAGCAGAGCCCCTGGGGCAGGATGGCGCTGACGGGAAGTGCTCACTGGTCTTCTCCTAACCCTGGGGCCATTAGAAATGGGGCATTCACCACCTGGCCTTCACTGAGGAGGGTACTGTGGCTGCAGGGTGTGTGTGCCGCTGGAGGAGGGTTTGCTGGACACGGCTGGAGGAAGCTTCTGTAGCACATTTGCTTCCAGACCGTGGCTGGAGGTTGCTGCCCTGTGACTGGTATTCCCTTAAGAGAGTCCAGCTGAGCGAGGCACTACCTTGTACTGGGCCAACTTCTGTCGGTGCGAGAGATGGGCTTTTGAGTCACAGAGAGCATTTTATTCCCTAGTGAGTCTGTGGGAAGCTGGGTCTGGCCCACACGTGTCTTTATCCTTTGGGCTGAGGACAATTCTAAGCTGAATCACCCTTGCAGCCACTTCACGAGCTGCTGGCGTAAACCTAGCAGGGCTGTAATTGCCAGGGCCATTCCTAGCAGGCCTGGCCCGGTTTGAAAGCTAGAGGAGAGTCAGGCTCCCTTGGGCCCCTTCTGCCACAGCAGCTGCTCTTTGTTTCCTTAGTGGCTCAGCCCCTTAGGGCTCTGGGAGGTGCTGCCTGGCCTGAGGCCTTGTACCCTTTAGTGTGTCCATTTAGTCCAGCACCTCCTCAGTCCTGGCCAGTCCCTGGAAAGGGCTGGTCACTGCACCCCAAACTGCTGAGCAGGGGTCCCTTCCTCTCCCCTTCCCGTGACAGAAGGGCGGGAACCTGGGCCAGGCACTCCAGCTGTCTCCACAGAGGGTGGTGGAGCCCCGGGATACAGCAGTTGTACCCCACAGGTTTGCACTGCAGCATCTGGTGTAAGCAGTGGGAGGATACACAGTTCTTCTGGTTGGGGGGGCTGAGGGGACTCTATGGCGGCTTGTCTGAGCTGGGTGAGGCGACTGTGCTAGCTTGGCCAGAGAATCATCCAGAGAATGGGTGTGTCCAGCATTTGGCATGTTCATTAGCTGTTTGAAGCTACTTAGATGATTTCCATTGTGTGGCAGGACGTGCCCAGTGTGACAGTCCAATAATAACAACTGGAGGGGAGAAGGAGGAAATGGGGGCCAGAGTGAAGCAGTTCAAGGCCCAGAGGGGTCTGCTGTGAGGCCTGTTTCAGGGACTCTGCCAATTTGTTGGATTTAGCTGGCTGGTTCTCTCGCCTGCTGGAGAAGAAGCTTGCTAGGTGCAAAGGCGTTTGAAGAAGACTGTGGAACTAACACTAATTTCCCAGCTGTAAGGGGCTGGATCAGCCTGCAGAGGGCTTGGAGATCCTTTTACATAGAAAAGTAAAGCCTCCCAGAGAAGTGCAGGTATGTACATGTGCCCAATTATATTTTGTATTGTACGAGTGATAGTAACAAGTGCTAAACCTTGGGGAACCCCTCTGAAAGTGTTGGCTTTTACTGACAATAGTTATGACTGGGTGAGTGCATTCTTTGTGTGCGCACCTGTGCGTGCACAGTTTTAGGAGGCATTTTTCCGTTAGCATTGTTCCATCACCTTCAGTCTTGCTGATGTAATGCTCTATTTTAGATATACGCACACAGATGTCCTGAGGCGACTGAACTCTGCCTGTGCCCCAGCAGAGAGGTCGCAGCGTTGGGACACGCCACTTATGAGCTGTGGCTCCTTTAAGGAACCGGTCCAGGACCTGGATCCAGGAGGAGGAGAGACATAGCCTAGAGGGGTGCCAGGCAGCCCCTGCCCTGCTATAAAGCTTGGTCTTGTTTGCATTAGCCCTGCACACTCTGTGCGTGATGGTAGCACACGCAGGGGTCAGCTGCAGTGCAGGAAGGGGAAAGATGCTTTCCCTGTACACAGCACAGCCACGGGCCCTTCCCAGGGGCTATCTGCGTGGCAGTGAGGCAGACGCAAGCAGTCCCTGCCCCAGAGCAGGGCACTGCATAGCTCAAGGGTGGGAGGCTGAGTGGCCTGTGCTAGGCAGGAGGTCAGACTAGGTGAGCGCAGTGGGTCCTCTGGCCTTGGGATCTGTGCATCAGTGGCATGCACAGCCGTGATGAACGCTCCGGAGCTAGACCTGCTTCCTGGGGCACTCTGATGCCACGGGTGGGTGAATGGGATCCTCCTCTGCCTGAGGCAGAAGCAGGAGTTTACACAGAATGGGTGCAGTGTGGGTGGGGTGAACTGAAGTGGGGAGAGCTCCTCCCAGGGAGGTGACATGGACATTGGCTGGGGGGAGCAGAAGCCAGGTAGAGGGTTGCTGAGGGGCCTGTGCCTCACTTAGCTGGGCCATTCTGCAGGAACAAGGCCCCACAGCACAGAAGCAGCCATGTGTGGAATTACATAGTGCAGGGCTTGTCCTGGCCGGGGAACCCTGTAAACTCCTTGACCTGGATCAGAGGTGCAGTCTGCTTCCTTGGCGCCTGCCGCGGTCTGAGAGCCCTAGAGCTCTAGCTCCAGCAGCTGGCCCCCAGCCCACGGACTGGGCCAAACAAGTCCAGAAAATGAGTCCTGCAGGGGAGAGGGACGGTTCTGTTTTATCTGTGAGGGGCTGGAAAAAGGTGCAGGTTACCTGAGGTCTGTAAGAAGAGAAAATGTCACAGAAGCTCTGAGAGAAGTGGGGGTCTGAGTAGGAGGGGCCAAGGAGGTTTCTAGTGGAGGGTCTCACTGGATGAATGGTCTGTGGGAGGAGATCTCAGGAGGGCTCTGGCGGGAGGGTTCATGGCTATGGAGGTGTCTCCAAGGCCCCTCACTGGAAGGAGGTCTCTGGGGAAGGGGGAGTCAGGGAAACCTCAGGAGAGGGTCTCTGAGGGAAGTGGGTCTGGGATGTCTCTGGGGGAGGTTATCACTGGGATGGGGGTCTAGAGGAGGCTTTTGGTGGGAGGACATGTGGGGGGTGTCTGGGGAGGAGGGGGGATTTTCTTCCTGGGAAGCAGCCTTGTGGGAGGTGGGGGTGTCTCTGAGGGGAGTTCTCAGGTGGAGAGGAGTCAGGGGGATGGTCTCAATGGAGGGGGGGCCTGGGAGAGGGGGAGTCTCAGCTGGAGGGTTATGGGCAATGCTGAGGAGCAGGGGGGCATCTCAACTGTTCCTGTGTCCCAGGGTGGGGCATATACTGGAGGGACCCGTGGGATCTGGGGGGAGGGGAGCAGGCTCCCAGGGTGTCTTCGGAGCAGCGTGACCGGAGCAGTGCCCAGGGGCCAGGTGCACCTGCTTTCCTAGGCTGGGAGGTATGTGCCTAGGGGATGAAGGAGTGTCTGGTGTAGCCGGGGTGGGGGGTGGTATTTACCATGGGGATATTTGGGGTGTGCCTGGATGATGGGGGCTCCCTCACACGGAGAGGTATCTCATTCCATTGTTGTGCCTTGTGTTGCTGCTTCTGAAACATTTTTCGGGATCAGTTTTGCTCAGCTGCATGGCTCCCTCCCTGCCCACCTGGGGCATGTGAGTGCCTTTCCTCCCCCACCAACCCCACTGCCCCGGGGCAGGCCATGCTGGACTCAGAGGCTCCCCTGCTTGGGTTGAAGCTGAGCTGCGCGGGGTGTTTCCCCCTGGCTGCCAGCAGAGGGTGCTGCAGGATACCACTGGAGGCTGCTGTCTGTTCCAGTTCTGGACCCTGCACAGCCCAGGCGGTGCTGCCTTCTCCCCCACCCCCAGGCCGCGCAGGCACCCCTGGGCTCCACGCGCTCTGTGCATACCATGCAGTGGCACCCACAGGCCCCTGGGCCAGATGCTGCACAGACCCAGCAGCAGTGGCCTGCAGCAGCATCATGCATTGCACAGTCCCCATGGCAATGACACACACCTCCCTTCTTCGGTGGGACCCCCATCCTGGTACAGACCACCACCCCAGAGAGCACTCCTGGCATGGTTTGAGGGGTCCAGCCAGCACCCGATGGAGAGGATCTCTCTGCTTTCCTGTTCCTAGCTGTCAGAGGGTCCTGTTCTGAAGCTGCCAAACCAGTGTCTGTCCCTCCGGGCCCGTGCATGTACCGTGGCGAAAGCTGGTGTAGGACTCTGTCCCACGTTAGTTGGCTGTGCTTTCCTGGGATGGGGTTTACCTCCTCTGGTACGTTCCAGGGACACCGGGGCTGCATTGATGGAGGGGGCCGAGGTCTCGCTTTTGCTGGTTGCTGTAACGTGTCAGGTTCTGCCAGCAGCTCTCTGGCATCACAGGTGTTTATTCCCATGAAGGCAGCTCGGCAGCCCAGTCAGGAGCAAGGCCCCATTCTGCGCAGAAACAAGCAGAACATTGGTTTCCTTCACTTGTAAGTTGGCCTGTCCAGTAGCAGCCAGGGGAAGTGGGTCTCTCTGTCCATGTCCTCTCCCAGGTCTGGAGTTTCTTTGCTGTGGGGGGAGGAGTGGCTCAGCCAGGTCAGAGGCTGGCTATCGGATCATGGCCCTTCAGCCCTGCTCGTCTCTACCCCAGCGTATCTCCCTAAAGCACTGGCCTGGTACCCAGTCTGGTTTTCAGCACTGCCAGGCTCAGGTAGAACCCTGGCCAAGTCACTTTGGGCCAGGTTCTCAGAAAAGCTCGTCTCCCATTTAATCACCAAACTCGACAGCCAAGTTCTCAAGGGTCAGTAGGGTGGGTGCTCACTGAACCTTGTGAAGAGCCCAGTGGGGGTGCTCAGCACTTATAGGGGCCTGGCCTGGAGATAGGTGCCCACCTGGATGCTCAGCTGGCTGTCTGGACACTGGAGCAGGCCGTGCTCTGGCTAGCAACTATAGACCAAAGCTACATCCTAGGCTCCAGCACTCGTGGTACTGCCGTGTTTTAGTTACAGCTTGTTTAATGCTGCTACAGTTTGTTCTATATTGGGAGTTTTTTTTTAAAAAGTTTTTTAACAACGACAAATTCAGGCAGAAATGTCCCTCCTTTCACCTTCTGTAGCCCCATAGAACCGTGGGGCTGGACGGTGTGTTGAAAAGTTACCATGCCCAGCTTATGCTGAGGCAGGGCCCAGGACCTAGACTAGCCCTGCCAGGTGTTTGTCCAACCTGTTTTTAAACTCCACTGACAAGGCTTCCACAACCTCCCTTGGAAGCCTATTCCCAACCTTAGCGTGAGAAAGTTTTCCCTGATATTTATCCGAAAACTCCCTTGCTACAGACGAAGCCCATTACTTCTTGTCCTACCCTCAGTGGACATGGAGAACAGTTGAGCACCATTTTTTCTGTAACATATTTGAAGTCTGGTATCAGGTCCCCCCCCCTCCCCCCCCGCCCGTCACCCCCACTCTTCTTGTCTCAAGATTAAACATGCCCAGTTTTTTCTAGCCTTTCCTCATAGCGCAGGTTTTCCAAACTTTGATCACTTTCATTGCTCTCTGCCAGATTGTCTCTAATTTGTCCGCATCTTTCCTAAAGTGAAGTGCCCAGAATTGGACACACCACTCCAGCAAGGCCTCACCAGTGCTGAGTAGAATGGGACAATTACCTCCCTTGTCTTACAGATGATGCTCCTGTTAATACCTCCCAGAAAGATATTAGCCTTTTTTGCTTCTACATCACATGTTGACTCACTCAATATGTGATCCACTAGAATCCCCAGATCCTGTTCAGCAGTGCTACCACCTGGCTAGTCATTCCCCATTTTGTCGTCGTACATTTGATTTTTTCCTTCCTAAGTGAACTTCTTTGCACTTATCTTTATTGAATTTCATTATGTTGATTTTAGACCAATTCTCCAATTTGTCAAGGTCTTTTTGAATTCTAATCTTGTCCCCTGAAGGGTTTGCAACTCCTCCCAGCTTGGTGTCATCTGCACATTTTCTAAGCATTCTCTGTTTCATTATCTAAGGCATTAATAAAAATATTGACTAGTACTGGACTCTGGACTGATCCCTGCAGGAGCCACGGTCTCTGGATGTGTCTTCCCAGTTGACCATGAACCCTTGATAACTAATCTTTGAGTTCAGACTTTCAACCGGTTGTGCACCCACCTTATACTTTCATCTAGATAACATTTTTCTTCATTTGCTTATGGGAACGTCACGTGCGATGGTGTGAAAAGCCTATCTAAAATCAAGATGTATCATGGCTGCTGTTTGACAGCAGCCCTGTCAAAGTTGGAAATAAGGGTGCTTTGGCATGATTTATCCTTGGTTAAAGCCATGCTGGTTGTTTCTTCTAAGATTATTATTTGCTAGTGCTTACAAATTTTTTCTGGAATCTTCCCAGGTATCGAGGTTAGGCTGACTGGTCTATAATTTTCAGGTCTCTTTTCTTTCAAAGACAGGGACTGTGTTTGCCCTTCTCTGGGTCGATAGGACATCTCTTGTCCTCCATTAATTCTTGAAGATAATTGCAAACGGTTCTGAGATGGCTTCAGCTAGTTCCTTAGATAACATAGGATAAAAGTCATCAGGCCCTGGCAACTTGAATACATCTAATTTATTTAAATATTCTGTAACCTGTCCTTTCCCTAGTTTTGGCATACGTTCCTTCTTCCTTATTGTTAATGTTAATTGTGTTGAGTATCTAGTCACCATTAACATTTTTAGCGGAGACTTTTTAGGGCCTGGCTGGACAAAGCTGTGGCTGGGATGATTTAGTTGGGGTGGCTCCTGCTTTGAACAGGAGGTTGGACTAGATACCTCTTGAGGTTCCTCCAACCCTAAACTTCTATGATTCTATGACTGCATCAAACTAGGCAATCTACACCTCAACCTTCTTGATGTCATCTGTCGTTCGCTCTCCTGCCCTGCTACGTGGAGGACCTACACTTGGATCTTTCTCTTTCTCCTACTGCGCTGAAATAACTGCTGCTTATTGCCTGCAAGGAAATGTAGAAAAATTACAAGTGAAGAATAGGGACAAAAGGAGAAATCTATGGCCAGCAGAGTTTAAAATATATTAGCAAAAAGAATCCTTCCAAAGGTGTTGGTCCATGACTAGCTGGAAGTGGTAGAATTATTGATGATAAAGCAGAAAAGGCAGAAGTGTTCAATAAATGGTTCTATTCTGTATTTAGGAAAAAACAGATGACGTAGTCATATCCTCGGATAACACTCTTTCCACTCACTATCATCTCAGGAGGGTGTTACAGAGTAGCTACTAAAGTTAAAATATTTTAAATCAGCAGGTTGGGTAACTTGCATCTAAGAGCCGTAGAAGACTTGGCTGAGGTGCTCCCTGGGTCCATTCATTTGGGATTTTTTAATTTATTTTTTCTCCAGTAAGTCTTGAAACTCTGGGGAAGATCCAGAAGACTGGAAGGAAGTTAATGTTGTGCCAATATATAAAAAGGATAAACGGGTGAGCAGGGTAACTGTAGGATTGTCAGTCTGACATTGATCCCAGGCAAGATAGTGGAGTGGCTGCTATGGGGCTCAATAATTAAAGATGGGTAATGGAGTTAATGCCACTCAGCATGAGTTCATGGGGAAAATAGATCCTGTCAAACTAACTTGCTGTCGTTTTGTGATGAGATTATAAATTTGATTGATAAAGGTAATAGTGTTGGTGTAATATTCTTAGACCTTGGTGATTTGCCACATGACATCTTCATTTAAATACTAAAACAATATCAAATGAAGGTGGCACACATTAAGCGCGCTAACCGATATTTGTGATTGTAAACTGGGGATCATCGTCAAACAGTGGTATTTCTAGTGGGGTCCCACAAGGATTTCTTCTTGGTCAATGCTGTTTTGCACTTTTTTATCAATGGCATGGTGTCACGGCTCCACAGGATGGGTGCTACAGCTCCAGCTTTGGAACCGTCTCTGGGAGGCCCCTTCACTGGGCCGGATGCCCTGGGGGCTCCATTCTTCTTCCAGAGTGAGCATTGATGTCTACTCTGGGAGTGCAGAGGCCCAAGCACCCATGGAAACAAAATAGTGGGGGCTCATCACCCACTGGGGGACCATCCGCCAGGGTCGCCATGATAGCTCTTGGCAGGCAGCTGGCAGGTAGCTGCAGATGCTGTTGGCAGGCCCGCCCGCCCATCAGCTGTTGACTGCACCCATTAACTGTTAATTGGTTTAATGTGTTTTACTGGAGCCTCCCTGATCAGGCAGGGGCTGGGTCACTGAATCACAGCACAGACCCCTGGGGCTGCTGCTCCAACCAGGGGCACTGGGGGGGCAGCTCCCAAGTCATGCCCTGCCCCCCTCGGCACTGTGTAACAGAAAAAAAAAGTCTTCTGAGGGTTAGGTGTGGTCTTCCTAGGTCCTCATCAGCATGCAAGGCCAGACCCTGCTGCTGCTCACCGGTCCTGGGGACACACTCACACGGGGCCACCCTACACCTCTCCCCGACTGCCTCCCCTCACCTGCGTGAATGTGCCTCACAGCAGACAGTGTGTGGCTGCAGCCTACAACTCCCTTCCCGGCACCTGCCAGGCTCCAGGTCAGACTCCAGGCAGCAGGTAAGTCCTGGCAGAGGGAACCTGACTAGGCTAGGGCTAGGAGGGGAAGTGCCAATTTGAGGCTCCTGGAATATTGGCCAGCAGCTGGCAGCCCAGAAGCAGATGTCCAGGGAGAGGTAGAGGGACCTAAGCCCCGGCTCCCGGAGACCCCCCAGCAGAAGCTGGGAGGGCGAGGGGAAAAAAAGCCCCACTGGCTGCTGCCTCCTGGGGAAGCTGTGGTAGGAGCCAGACCGACCACTACCCCAGCAGAAGCTGGGTAGGGGGAGTAAAGCTCTAGCCCCGTCAGAAGCTGGGCAGGCAGAGGGAAAGCCCCATGGAGAAGTCATGCAGGTGAGGAGCTGGACCTGGCCACTGGCCCCGGCAGAAGCCAGGCAGGGGCGCTCACCAGCAAAGCCTAAAGTCCAACACCTATGAGAGCAAACCACGCAGCTTCACCGACTCTTAGACTGGATCTCTGGGCCTGCAGCCCCCATTTCAGTCCGTGAACTCCGGTCAGCGAGTCCCATGGAGACAGACCTTGAGGGAGACTTGCCCACTTTTCAGGGATTGTCGGCAGGGACACTCGGCCAGTGTGGGCAGACAGCCGGGTTTATCAGTCGACTGGGACAGAGTGCAGGACACCTTTAGTTAGCACAGAGAAATGGAGGTTGCAGCAGAGTCCATTCTGGTTAGACAGAGCACTCTTCTTCGGTTGCCCAGTCAGATTCCCAGGTGTGCCCCCCCCCATCCCTCCCAACTGCTTCCCACAGCCCACACTTAACCCCTCCCTTACACCCCTCAGTCCTTTGTTCCCGAGATGGGGAGCTGGGGCTCAGTCCCCTGTGGAGTGGCAGGGAAGTCCAGATCTCTCTAGGTCGTTGGTTGCTAGGTTGTCAGTCCTGGCAATTGAATTGCCTTTGTCTTCTCAGATTCTGCAGTGATATGGAGATTAAGGCCCAGACAGCTAGGTGACACTCTCACCTGTGTCTTAGCCTGCCCTGAAAGCAACCAGTCCTTTTCTCCCCAGTAGGTAACAATACAACATCTAGGGGAAACTGAGGCGCGCACAGGCTTCATAAAAATATTCTAAAAAATCGCCACTTCATCACATGTGGAATGAAACACATAATCATCACTGATCGAGTTTAAAGATGATTGGTGGAGTGGTAAATAATGAAGAGGACTGGTCACTGACACACACTAATCTGGTTAGCTGGATGCAAGCAAACAATATGCATCTTAATATGGCTACAGGTAAACCTATATGTCTAGGAGCAAAGAATGTAGGACATGCTAACAGAGTGTGGGACTCTACCCTGGGAAGCAGTGACTCTTGGCAGGTGGAGGAAGATAATCAGCTGGATATGAGCTCTCAGTTTAACTCTGTGACCAAAAGGGCTCTGGAATCATGAGGTGCATTGTGATGAGGTGTACCTACCCTGCACTGTTCAGTGGGGGTTAAGCACACTCTGGGCTGAGGAAGCCATGCCCCCACCTGTCCCTGTTGGGCATGCTCAGCTGGAACCAGGCTATAAAAGGGAGTAGCTCAGAGTCAGTTGAGTTGACCTCTGAAGGGAGCAACCTTCATTGCAGGCTCCTGTGAAGAAAATGCTAGTGCCCCAGGATGCAGAGCCTAGCTGGGCTGTCACTCCAACCAATATCCCAGCTGCCCAAAACCACTGATGGAGGAGAGACTGTAGAACCCAGGGTAAGGAGAACAATTTGTCTCCCTCCTTCTTATAACAGCCTTTTATGTATTTGAAAACAGATATCATGTTGCCCTCTCAGACTTCTCTTTTCCAGACTAAACAACCCCCCCTTTTTTTCCCCAGTCTTCCCATATAGATATGTTATCTAGACCTTTCAACATTTTTGTTGCTCTTCTCTGGACTGTCTCCAATTTGTCCACATCCTCCCTGAAATGTGGCACCCAGAACTGAACCCAATACTCCAGTTAAGGCCTGATCAGTGCAGAGTAGAGCAGAATTACTTCTCTTGTCTTGCTTACAACACTCCTGCTAATAGGAGCAGCTAATGAGAGTTTTTTGAGGGAGTTCTCCAGGTGAAGGAGGAGCAACTATGTGACCAGGGGGCGGGGGGGTTAGATTGTTGCCTTTCGTTTGTGGTTTGTGTTTGCTGCTTGACTGAAATATAAAGTGTGCTCTATTTTGGGGACCAGGTACTGAGCCTAGCAGCCTGCTAGGCAAGTCTGAGAGCTTCATAACAGGGCTTTGATCCCCAAGCCCTTCAACACCCATCAACCTTTAACCAGGGGGCAGGGCTACTCAGGGAGAACAGGGGGTTGAAAAGCCTGCTTCAAAGCGACCAGAGGAGCTACCAAATGGGGGACGTTTGCCAGGGAGCTTAGAGGGGAAGTGTGGGGTGGCTAGATACGCTTCATTAACATTCTTGAAACAAAAGGCAATAAACACCCCCTGATCAAAAAACAATAAAGGAAAAAGCTGCAGGAGCAAGAAGAGAATGCCGGCTGAAGTCCAGCAGCAGAGGGGGGCTGTCCAGTTTATTGCGCTGAATGCAGCATGTATGATTACCTGCCTTATGAGCAGGTGGCATATGTGTGCATTCAGTGCATGGAGCTCCAGGCCATCAGAGACCATGTATGGGCTTTGGAGACCAGGGTGTCTGAACTGGAGGAGGTAAGGGAGACAAAGAGGTACATAGAAGAGACTCTCCAGGACACAGTAGAATGGTTCTACCCCTGGTCTGACAACCTCTACTGTTGAGGAGGATGAAAGAAAGGAGAAGATCAAACTGGAGCAGAGGAGAATGATCCCATAGTTGAGACCCTCTTTCCAGATGATTTCATGGTCTCCTCTCACACGAAGGATACCTCTCTGGGGGAGGGAACTCCAGTTTTTAGGTAGAAATAGATAATTGTAATCATAGAATATTAGAGTTGGAAAGGACCTTAGGAGGTCATCTAGTCCAACCCCCTGCTCAGAGCAGGACCAACCCCAACGAAATCATCCCAGCCAGGGCTTTGTCAAGTTGGGCCTTAAAAAACCATAAGATGGAGATTCCACCACCATTCCAGTGCTTCACCACCATTCTAGGGAAAAAGATTTTCCTAATATTCAACCTAGACCTCCCCCACTGCAACTTGAGACCATTGCTCCTAGTTCTGCTATCTACCACCACTGAGAACAGACTAGCTCCATACTCCCTGTAACCCCTCTTCAGGTAGTTGAAGACCGCTATCAAATCCCCCCTCATTTTTCTCTTCTGCAGCCTAAATAAGCCCAGTTTCTTCTGCCTCTCCTACACCTTTAGGTTAAGTCACAGGCCCTAGCCCCCTAATCATTTTCATTGCCCTCTGCTGGACTGTCTTCAATTTGTCCACATCCTTTCCATAGTGGTGGGCCCAAAACTGGACACAATACTCCAAATATGGCCTCACCAATGCTGACTAGAGCGGAATAATCACTTCCCTCGATCTGCTGGCAATGCTCCTACTAATGCAGCCCAATAATATGTCATTAGCCTTCTTCACAGCAAGGGCGCACTATTGACTCATCTCTGGCTTCTTGTCCACTGTAACCCCCAGGTCCTTTTCTGCAGAACTGCTGCTTAGCCAGTTGGTCCCCAGTCTGTAGCTGTGCATGGGATTCTTCAATCCTAAATGTAGGACTCTGCACTTGTCCTAACTGAACCTCATGAGATTTCTTTTGGCCCAGTTCTCCAATTTGTCTAGGTCACTCTGTATCCTATCCCTAGCCTCCAGCGTATGTACCACTCCCCCTAGCTTCATGTCATCCATGAACTTGCTGAGGGTGCAATCCACCCCATCTTCTAGATCATTAATGAAGATGTTGAACAAAACTGGCCCCAGGACTGACCCCTCAGGCACTCCGCTTGATACCAGCTGCCAACTAGACATGGAGCATTGATCACTACCAAATGAGCCCAATGATCTAGCCAACTTTCTATCCACCTTACAATAAATTCATCCAACCCTACTTCTGTAACTTATTGATAAGAATACTGTGGGAGACTATATCAAAAGTTTTGCTGAAGTCAAGATGTATCGTGTCAACAGCTTTCCCCACATCCACAGAGCCAGTCATCTCATCATAGAAGGCAATCAGGTTGGTCAGGCATGACTTGCCTGTCATGAATCCATGCTAACTATTCCTGATCACTTTCCTCTTCTCCAAAAAGTGCTTCAAAACATCTAGACAGATTTATGTGCAGTGTTGGTAAAGGGCCGGTGGTTGTGGTACATATAGATATCAGTGACATAGGGAAGGATAGGAGAGAGGTCCTGGAAGCCAAATTTAAGCTGGTAGGGAAGAAATTTAAGTCCAGGATTTCCATGGTAACATTCTCTGAAATGCTTTCAGTTCCATGTGCAGGGCTGGTTAGACAGACAGAACTGCAGGGTCTCAATGCGTGGATGAGACAATGGTGTAGGGAGGACGGGTTTAGTTTTATTAGGAACTGGGGGGCCTTCTGGGGAAGGGTGAGCCTATACAGGAAGGAAGGGCTGCACCTAAACCAGAATGGAACCAGATTGCTGGTGTATAAAATTAAAAAGGTCAAAGAGCACTTTTTAAACAAAGGACTGGGGGAAAGCCTACAGGTTTGGAGGAGCACGTGGTTCAGACAAAGACATCCCTTAGGGGAAGATCTATTAATGGAAATTCTCTATATTCTAGTAAGAGGGAGAGGATGGAAGATAAAATATTGGTAGGATCTAATGAGACAGAGTCAATGAAAAAGAGTCCCATTCAATTACTTCACATAATGGCAGACAGCTAACAAGTGACAATTTTTTACAGTACTTATGTACAAATGCTAGAAATCAAAGTACTAAGATGGGTGATCTTGAGTGTTTCATATTAAATGAGGACATTGATATAACAGGCATCACAGAAACTACTTGGTGGAGTGAGGATAATGAATGGGACACAGTAATACCAGGTGTATTCCGCTAAAGCGGAGGGTTCTTATTTCTTATCTCGGTGGTGGAAGAAGTCAGACCGACAACAGGAAATAGCTAAGTAAAAGTATTTTATTGCATTAACAGAAGCTGGGACAATCCCAAAAGGGTAGTCCTAGAAATCGCTCCCTCCAGTCACTTTATCAGCAACTGGGCACAATCCCAAAAGAGTATTCCCAGCGACCACCCCCTCCAGCTATTCATAAGCAGGGGAAGAAAGCACCTACCCAAAGCAATAGAGTGGGGAGACCCATCAACCACTCTGTAGGTGAGTCCAACCAGAGAACCGACCCATCCGGGGCATCCAGCAGGCCTAGGCGGATCCGCGGGGAGTCTTACTGAGCGGTCCCCGGGGCTGCTTGTTATACCCCTGTCTCCCTCTGCCTTAGCAGAAGGTTTTTCCTAGCAACACAATACGTAGCTCTCAACCTCAACTAGAGATTGGGTTCTAAACTTGTTTTTCATTAGCCTATTGGTTAATAATTACAGACCGGCGAATAGAAGGCAGCTGCACTTTGCCAATGTCTGCTCAACATCCTGTGGTTAGATGCTTTGCCGTCCTGTGGAAGGCAGCAAGCGCTGCAAGCGGCAACCACAGGATGCTATTGCTTATCTTCCACAATCTCTTTACAGCTGACATGCTTTATACTGAAATAGCAGACAAAGATTAACTTAACTATTACATGGCAGGGGCTATCCAGGCAAGCACAGGCCTAGTCTTGCTCATGGCCCAAGCTGGACTTTTAGGGCCTAGCCTTGCCAACTGCACTGATTCCGCGTGACAAATTCTTCCGAACCCTACACCAGGTACAAAATATATCGGAAGGACAGAATAGGTCATACTGGTGGGGGAGTAACACTGTTACCCTCACACAGACACCCCACCCTTTCCCAGTCCATAGGGGTCCGAGTGTATTCTACTGTGGGTTTGTAGGAGTGAGAGAGTCTTACACACTAATAACCTTATCCTCTATTGACTGACAATTATCAAACATAGCATTGTATGCTTAGCGTGTTTACTGTGCTCACCAGCCCGGATCAGTCAGGAGGACTTCCCCTGTTGTCCAGGCAAGGTCAGTCTCATCTGGGTTTTGGTTGCTGCATGTCATGGTCATGCAGAGGATTCTAGCAGCTCTGATCTTGGGCTCTGTCTTGGAGGTGGAGTTTTCTTCCTTAAGGACTTTCCTTCTTCTTCTTCTTGTTCCCCTTTCTTCTCAGCTGGTCTCCCTCTTGGTTCCCAGTTTTTATAGTGAAACTTGAGTCCTGCTTAGATATACCTTAACCAATCATATTACAAAATAATTATTTGACCAATCATACCCGACCACCTTCATTAATCATACTTAGTTATACAACAGTCCAAAATAATCAAAGAACCAGACAGAAATCATTCAGATAAATACTAGAGAAGTGGTACCATAAAGACGAAGAGTAAGATGTTTAACTTTTACAACCACAACTGTTGAGAAGTCTTTCCTTGTCAGACAGAATGCTATCAAACAAAGTTTTCTTAAGATCTGTTTCTTTATCTGGTGGTAGCACATACTATTAGGACAGAAGCACCTTCTTAACACCCTGATGTTACATCATCTTGATGTAGTTTTAGGAATGTGAAGATGTGACCACGTGCTACTTAGCTTATGGCTGTTGCCTTTCCTAACAGGGCCGCTACTGGTTAGCCCAAGAACAAGGACTAACCTTAGACAAAGAACAAGACCTCAGACCTTACACTATATGTGAAAGAAAGCACAGAGTCAAATGAAATAAAAAGCTGAAATGAACCAAACTGTGCCACAGAATCTTTCTGGATAGTAATTCCATGCTTGAATAATAAGAATATAGCAGCAGGGTCATACTACTGACCACCTGGCCAGGAAGGTGATAGTGACTGTGACATGCTCAGGGAGATTAGAGAGGCTATAAAATAAAAAACTCAATAATAATGGGGGATTTCAGCTATCCCCATAGTGACTGGGTACATGTCACCTCAAGATGGGCTGCAGAGAGAAAGTGTCTTAACACTTTAAATGACAGCTTCTTGGACAGCTAGTCCTGGAACCCACAAGAAGAGAGGCAATTCTTGCTTGAATCCTAAATGGAGCACAGGATCTGGTCCAAGAGGTGATTATAGCTGAATCGCTTGGTAATAGTGACCATATCATAATCAAATTTAACATCCCTGTGGGGAGGAAAACACCAAAGCAAACCCAGCATGGTAGCATTTAATTTCAGAAAGGGGAACTACACTCACTAACTTCCTCATTTTTAATATAAACTAAAAAGTCCAGCGCCAAAAGTGAAATCCCGGCGAAACATTTAATGACACCATGGAAACATTTAATGACACCATAATGACACCATTTAATGACACCATAATAGAGGCTCAACTTAAATGTACACCCCACATTAAAAAACATGGTAAGAGGGCCAGAAAAGTGCCACCGTGGCTAAATAACAAAGTAAAAAAGAAGCAGTTAGAGGCAAAAAGGCATCCTTTAAAAAGCGGAAGTTAAATCCTGTTGAGGAAAATAGAAAGGAACATCAATTCTGGCAAGTGAAGTGTAATATAATTAGGAAGGTCAAAAAAGAATTTGAAGAACAGCTAGCCAAAGACTCAAAGTAACAGCAACAAACTTTTTAAAAGAAGCAGGAAGCTGCTGAACAACCAGTGGGGTCACTGGACGATCGAGATGCTAAAGGAGTACTCAAGGAAGATAAGGCTGTTGCCACAAAACTAAATGACTTCTTTGTATCAGTCTTCAGGGCTGAGGATGTGAGGGAGATTCCCAAACCTGAGCCATTCTTTTTCGGAGACAAATCTGAGGAACTGTCCCAGATTGAGGTGTCATTAGAGGAGGTTTTGGAACAAAATTATAAATTAAACAGTAATATGTCACCAGGACCAGATGGTATCCAGCCAAGAGTTGTGAAGGAACTCAAATGTGAAATTGCAGAACTATTAACTGTGGTATGTAACCTATTATTTAAATCAGTTTCTGTACCAGATGATTGGAAGATAGCTAATATGACTCCAATTATTTTAAAAAGGCTTCAGAGGCGATCCCTGCAATTATAGGCTGGTCAACCTAACTTCTGTACCAGGCAAATTGGCTGAAACTATAGTAAAGAACAGAATTATCAGAAACATAGACTTACACGATTTGTTGGGGAAGAGTCAACATGGCCTTTCTAAAGGGAAATTGTGTGTCACCAATCCACTAGAATTGTTTGAGGTGGTGAACAAGCGTGTGGACAAGGGTGATCCAGTGGATATAATGTATTTGAATTTTCAGAAAGCCTTTGACAAGGTCCCTCACCAAAAGCTCTTAAGCAAAGTAAGCTGTGATGGGATAAGAGGAAAGGTCCTCTCCTGGATCAGTAACTGATTCAAGATCAGAAACAAATGGAAGGAATAAATGGTAACTTTTCAGAAGGAAGAAAGGTAAATAGTGATGTCTCCCAGAGGTCTATACTGGGACCAGTGCTGTTTAACACATTCATAAATGATCTGGAAAAAGAGGTAAACAATGAGGTGGCAAAATTTGCAGATGATGCAAAACTACTAAAAAAAAAAGAAGACTGTGAAGAGTTGTTAAGGGTTCTCACAAAACTGGGTGACTCAGAAACCAAATGGCAGAAGAAATTAAATGTTGATTAATGCACAGTGGAAAACAGAATCCCAACTATACATATAAAATGATGCATATAAACTTAGCCATTACAACTCAAGAAAGAGATCTTGGAGTCATTGGGGGTCGTTCTCTGAAAATATCCACTCGTGTGCAGCAGCAGTCAAAAAAGCTAACAGAATGTTGGGAATCATTAGGAAAGGGACAGATAATAAGACAGAAAATATAATGTTGCCTCTTTATAAATCCATGGTGTGCCCATATTTTGAATACTGCGCACAGATCTGGTTGTCCCATCTCAAAAAAAAAAATATATATATACTTGAAAAAGGAACAGAAAAGGGCACCAAAATGATTAGGGGTATGGAACAGCTTCCATATGCACGTGGAGCATCATCTTGGAAAAGAGATGACTAAGGGGGGTATAATAGAGGTCTATAAAATCATGACTGGTGTGGAGAAAGTAAATAAGGAAGTGTTCTTTACTTCTCATAACATAAGAACTAGTGGTCAACACATGAAATTAACAGGCAGCAGTGTTACACTGTTGGCTCCTATTTAGTGTGTGATCCACTATGATTCCTAGATCCTTTTCTGCAATACTTCTTCCTAGGCAGTCATTTCCCATTTTGTATGTGTACAACGGATTGTTCCTTCCTAAGTGGAGTACTTTGCATTTGGCCTTATTGAATTTCATCCTATTTACTTCAGACCATTTCTCCATTTTTTTCAGATTATTTTGAATTTTAATCTTATCCTCCAAAGCAGTTGCAACCCTTCCAAGTTTGGTAGCCTTCAAAATTTTTGGCTCCTCATATTTCAGAAAGGATTGCTGCTGGTCGGTGGTGGATATCCCCACTGCAGACAGGGTCCTGGGCTGGGATCTGGTGGTGTAGGGAGGACCCTGGTCCCCCTACCCAGGCCGCCACCCACCCCTGGACTGCATTGCCCTGCAGCCAAGGGCATTCCTATTGACTCCAGCTAGTAGGCCACACGGTCCTAACCAGAAAAGTATCCTATTGTCTCCGGCCACTGGACCATAGTGCCCTGCAGCACGGGGTAGTCCTATTGACTCTGACCCTTGAGCCATGCTGCCTGGGAGCCAGGGCTGCTGTGGTGGCTCAGGAGAGGCTTGGGCCACCTATGCTCTACTCTAATTCTCCCACAAGCTGACACCCCTGATGGGACGTACCTACCCCATGACGTACATAAACGGGGGAATCTCAAGAAGGAGTGGGAATTGTTTTATTTCTGTAATTGGCGTTGGTGCGACTGCTGCTAGACTAGAGTTCCGGTGTGCACAACTCAAAAAGAATGTTGATATATTGGAGATGATTCCGAGAAGAACCACAAGTCTGATTAAGGGTTTAAAAAACTAGCCTTATAGCGATAGACTCAAGGAGCACAATCTATTCAGCTTGACAGAAGGGTTAAGAGGAGACGTCATTCAATCTGCAAGTAACTACATGAGGAACAAATATTTAACAATGGGCTCTTCAGTTAAACAGAAAAAAGTATATCCTGATTCAGTAGCTGGAAAGTGAAGCCACATATATTCCGACTGGAAATAAGGTGTACATTTTGATCAGTTAGTAATTATCCAGGGAACAACTTACTAAAAGGTATGGTGCATTCTCCATCACTGCCCATTTTTAAATCATGGGTAGATGTTTTTCTAAAAGATCTGCTCTAGGAATTATGTTGGTGAAGTTCTATGGCCTATGATATCCAGGAGGTCGGAGTAGATCAATGGTCTCAATCCCTTCTGGCCTTGGAATCTATTAATGTCCCTTAGTAGTGTAACACATTTGTGCCTTAGCCTTTCTGATTATGTACATGCAGTGTGTTATTCTTTTGTGTCCCTCATTAGCAATTTGTCAGTTTCCACTTTATGTAGGATTTTTTTCATTTTTTTCAGATCATTAAAGCAATATTGTCCTCATTATTCTTCCTATCTTTCCTTTGCATTGGAATAGTTTGTTGTGCCTTTAATATTGTTCCCTTAAGAAACTGCCAGCTCTCCTGAACTTTTTGATCACTTAGATAAGGTCATATAGGAAGAAAAATGATCAGTTCTCTGGGTTTGTTAAAATTATGCTCTTTTTGAAGGCCATTGTCTTTATTCTGCTGCTCTTGCGCCTTCCTTTCCTGAGAATCATGATATCTACCATTTCATCATAACTTTCACCCACATTGTCTTTAGTCTTCCTAATCACAGCCCATTCCCCAGTGAGTTGGTGCACAAAGATAGTCACTGGTTTAGAAGGGACTGCAAGAGGCATCTAATCTAACCCCCTGCCAAGATGCAGGATTTGTTGTGTCTAAACCATCTAAGACCGATGGCTATCTAGCCTTCTCTTAACAACCTCCAGTGAAGGAGCTTCCATGACCTCCCAAGGCAGTTTGCTCCATTGTCCTACTGTTCTAAAGTTAGGAAGCTTTTCCTGAGATTTTTCCTGTGATGCTGCAGTTTGAATCCATTGCCTCTGCTCCTGCCCTCTGTGGCAAAAGAGAACAACTTTTCTCCATTTTTATGGCAGCCTTTCAAGTGTCTGAAGATGGCTATCTTGTCCCTCCTTGATCTCCTCTTTTCCAAACTAAACATACCAAGTTCCTTAAGCCTTTGCTCATCTGGCTTGCATTCTAGTCTTCTGATCATCTTTATTGCTGTCCTCTGCATCCTTTCTATACATTAGTGATCAAAATTGGACACAGTACTCCAGCTGAGGCCTAACCAGTGCTGACTAGAGTTGGTACTATTACCTCACATGACTTGCATGCTATGCCTCTGTTAATACAACCTGAAATTGTGTTTGCTTTTTTAGTAACAGCATCAAATTGCTGACTCATGTTGAACTTGTGAGCCACCACACCTCCCATATCCTTCTCAACAGTGCTACTGCCAAGTCAGTTTTCCCCCATTCTGTATTTGTGCATTTGGTTTTTCTTCCCTAAGTGTAGCACTTTTATTGGTTGAATTTGATTTTGTTGTCTATAACCTAGGCCCGGTCTACACTTACCTTGGTGATTCGGCGGCAATCGACGGGAGATATGCAAGTGACGTAAATCACTTGTGTATCTCCCGTCGACTTCACAGCGTCTCCTCCGCACGGCGTCCATACTGCGCTGCGTCGAAGGGAACAGCGCTCACTTCGATGCAGCGCTACTCCACTTACGGGGGTGGTTTTCCTGCATCGCTTCCTGGATCGACTGAGCGCATCTATATAGACTGCTCAGTTGATCCAGAACAATCGATGTGACAGCGGCGAATTCGCCGCTGTCAGTGTAGACCCAGCCCTAGTTCTCCAATTTATCAAGATCTTTCTGAATTTTAGGTCTATCTGCCAAAGTGTTGGCAACCTATCTAACTTTGTGTCGTGTGCAAACTTGATCAGTACGCTCTCTACATCTACATCTAGGTCATTAATAAAGTGTTAAACAATACCAGACCTGGAAAGATCCCTGTGGAGCCCTACTTGAGACCTCCCTCCAACCCAACATCGTTCCATTCATAGTTACTATTGGTTTGTGGTTGTTTAACCAATTATGTATCCACTTAATGGTAGTTCTGTCAAGCCCACATTTCTCCAGCTTACCTATTACAATGTCATGTGAGACGGTGTCAAAAGCCTTGCTGAAGTTCAGGTATATTATGTCCAGTACATTCCCCCATCCACCAGACCAGTTACCCTGTCAAAGGAAAACAAGCTGGTTTGGCGTGATTTGTTCTTAGTAAATCCATGCTGGCTGCTAGTGATTATCCCTTCATCCTCCAGGTATTCGCAAATTGAATGTTTTACATATTGCTCTAGTAGCTTCCCAGATATCAAAGTCAGGTTGATTGGTTTACCGTTCCCTGACTCCTTTTTTTTCCTTTAAAAAGATGGACATTAGCCTTTTCCAGTCGTCTGGGACCTCTCCTCTCATCCAGTAGTTGGCAAATATTGTTCCACTAGCTCTGAGATTGCTTCAGTCTCCTGGAGTAAAGAGCATCCAGCTTTGTTGATCTGAATTCATTCAAACTGGTCAGAAGATCTGACGTGTTTTTCACTGATCCTGATCTGTCTCCCTTCCCCTTTATGGTCTATGATAACTTCTCTAGCATCTGGTTACATGTTGTGAGAAGACTGAATCAAAGTAGGCATTGAGCAGCTCTGCCTTCCTGTCGTCTTCCATTTAGAAAGAATGGACATATACAAGTCCATGGAGCCAGATGCGATGCATCTGAGGGTGCTGAGGCAATTAGCTGATGTGATTTCAGAGCCATTGGCTATTATCTTTGAAAGCTTGTGGCAAGTGGGGGAGGTTCCTGATGACTGAAAAAAAGCAAATATAATGCCCATCTTGAAGAAAGAGGATCCAGAGAACTACTGGCCGGTCAGCCTCACCTCAATCCCTGGAAAAATCATGGAGCAGGTCCTCAAGGAATCCATTTTAAAGCACTTGGAAGAGAGGGAGGTGATCAGGAGCAGTCAACATGGATTCACTAAGGGCAAGTCGTGCCTGACCAAACTGATTGCTTTCTATGAAGAGGTGACTGGCTCTGTGGATGAGGGGAAAGCGGTGGACGTGATATACATTGACTTTAGCAAAGCTTTTGATACGGTCTCCCACAGTATTCTTGTCAGCAAGTTAAAAAAGTATGGGTTGGATGAATGGACTATAAAATGGATAGAGAAGTGGCTAGAGCAAAGGGCTCAACGAGTAGTGATCAATGGCTCCATGTCTAGCTGGTAGCTGGTCACAAGTGGAGTGCCCCAGGGGTCCGTCCTGGGGCCGGTTTTGTTCAACATTTTCATTAATGATCTGGAAGAGGGGGTAGATTGCACCCTCAGCAAGTTTGCAGGTGAGACTAAGCTAGTGGGAGTGGTGGATACCCTGGAAGGGAGGGTTAAGATATAAAAGGACCCAAACAAATTGGAGGATTGGGCCAAAAGAAATCTGATGAGGTTCAGCAAGGACAAGTGCAGAGTCCTGCACTTAGGATGGAAGAATCCCATGCACAGCTACAGACTGGGGACCAACGAGCTAGGCAGCAGTTCTGCAGAAAAGGATCTGGGGGTTACAGTGGACAAGAAGCTGGATATGAGTCAGCAGTGTGCCCTGGTTGCCAAAAAGGCTAATGGCATACTGGGCTGCATTAGTAAGAGTATTACCAGCAGATCGAGGGAAGTGATTATTCCCCTGTATTTGTCATTGGTGAGGCCGCATTTGGAGTATTGTGTCCAGTTTTGGGCCTCCCTCTACAAAAAGGATGTGGACAAGTTGGAGAGAGTCCAGTGGAGGGCAACAAAAATGACGAGGGGGCTGGAGCACAAGACTTATGAGGAGAAGCTGAAGGAACTAGGCAAGTTTAGTCTGCAGAAGAGAAGAATGAGGAGGATTTGATAGCAGCCTTTAACTACCTGAAAGGGAGTTCCAGGGAGGATGGAGCTAGGCTGTTTTCAGTGGTGGCAGATGACAAAATAAGGAACAATGGTCTCAAGTTGCAGTGGGGGAGGTCTAGGTTGGACATTAGGAAAAAGTTTTTCACGAGGAGGGTGGTAAAGTACTGGAATGGGTTACCTAGGGAGGTGGTGGCATCTCCATCTTTAGAGGTTTTTAAGCTGAGGCTTGACAAAACCCTCCCTGGGATTATTTAGCTGAGGTTAGTCCTGCTTTGGGCAAGGGGGTTGGACTAGTTAACCTTCTGAGGTTCGTTCCAACTCTAATATTCTATGATTATCAGCTTATCTTATCCATTGAGCAGCAGCGTCACACTGTCCTTGATCTTTTTTGCTTGATATATTTGTAGAACCCTTTCTTGTGGTCTCTAACATTTCTTGCCAGCTGTAACTCATTCTTTGCCTTGACTTTCCGGATTTTGTCCCTGCATACTTGTGCTATACCCATGTATACAGCTTTAATGACAAGCCCTTCTTTCCATGTCCTGTATGTATCCCTTTTGGGTTTTTAGATATCTAAAAAGCTCCTTGTGCAGCCACATTGGCCTCCTGTGGCTCTTCTTCTCTTTCCTCTGCATTGGAATAGCTTGATGTTGACCCTTTAGTATTACATTTTTTTAAGAACTGTCAGCCCCCTTCAACTCCTTTTCTTCCTAATTGGCCTTTCCAGAGGTCCTTGCTACTATTTCTTTGAGTTGGTTGAAATCTGCCTTTCTGAAGTTCAGTGTTCTTGTTTTGCACAAAGACTCACAGACTTTAAGGTCAGAAAGGACCATTATGATGATCTAGTCTGACCTCCTGCACAATGCAGGACACAGAACCTCTCCTACCCACTCCTGTAATAGACCCCTAACCTCTGAGTGAGTTATTGAAGTCCTCAAATCATGGCTTAAAGACTTCAGGGTACAGAGAATCCACCAGCAAGTAGCCCATGCCCCCATGCTGCAGAGGAAGGTGAAAAACCGCAGGGCCTCTGCCAATCTGCCCTAGTGGAAAATTCCTTCCTGACCCCAAATATGGCAATCTGCTAAACCTCTTAGCATGTGCCCAAGACTCACCAGCCAGACACCTGGGAACGAATTCCCTGTAGTAACTCAAAACCCACCCCCTCTAACATCCTATCACAGGCCACTGGGTATATTTACTGCTAGTAGTCAAAGATCAGTTAATTGCCAAATTAGGTTGTTCCATCATACCATCCCCTCCATAAACCTATCAAGCTCTGTCCTTGAAGCCAGCTAGATTTTTTTTGCCCCCACTTCTCCCCTTGGAAGGCTGTTCCAGAACTTCACTCCTCTGATGGTTAGAAACCTTCATCTAATTTCATGACTAAATTTCCTGTTGGCTAGTTTATATCCATTTGTTCTTGTGTCAACATTGATGCTGAACTTTAATAATTCTTCTCCCTTCCTGATATTTATCCCTCTGATCTATTTATAGAGAGCAATCCTGTCTCCCCTCAACCTTCTTTTGGTTAGGCTAAACAAGCCAAGCTCTTTGAATCTCCTCTCATAAGGCAGGTTTTCCATTTCATGGATCATCCTAGTAACCCTTCTCTGCACCTGTTCCAGTTTGAATTCATCTTTCTTAAAAATGGGAGGCCAGAACTGCACACAGTATTCCAGATGTGGTCTCACCAGCACCTTGTAGAACAGTATTAACACCACCCTTTCACTACTGGAAATACCTTGCCTGATGCATCCTAAGACTGCATTTGCTTTTTTCATGGCCACATCACATTGGCGGCTCATAGTCATCCTGTGGTCAACCAATATGCCCAGGTTCTTCTCCTCCTCAGTCACTTCCAACTGATGCGTCCCCAGCTTAGAGCAGAAATTCTCGTTGTTTAGCCCTAAATGCATGACCTTGCTCTTTCCATTATTAAAGTTCATTCTATTTCTATTACTCCAGTTTACAAGATCAGCCAGATCTTCTTGTATGTCATCCTAGTCCTTCTCTGTATTGGCAATACCTACCAACTCTGTTATCCACAAAATTTAGTAGCATACTCCCACTTCTTGTGCCCAGGTCCGTAATGAAAAGGTTAAATAAGATTGGTCCCAAGACCAATCCCTGAGGAACTCCACTAGTAACCTCCTTCCACCTTGAGATTTCACCTCTCAGTATGACCTGTTGTAGTCTCCCTTTAACCAGTTCCTTATCCACCTTTCAATTTTCATATTAATCCCCATCTTTTCCAATTTGACTAATAATTCCCCATGTGAAACTGTTTCAAATACCTTACTAAAATCTAGGTAAATTAGATCCACTTCATTCCCTCTGCTGTTCCCATAGGATCTTGAATTCATCACATCATGATCACTTCCTCACAAGTTCCCAATTATCTTCATGTTCGCAACTAATTCTTCCCTATTAAGCAAAACCAGATCCAAAATGGATGACTTCCTAGTAGTTTCCTCAACTTTCTGAATCAGAAAGTTGTCCTCTACAGATGCTAAGAATTTGCAGGACATATTAAGCTTTGCTGTAATAGTCTTCCAACAAATTTCGGGGAAGTTAAAATCCCCCATTAATACTAGCTCATGTGTGTTCGCTAATCTTGTTACCTGCTTGTAGAATGACTCATCCACTTCCTCTTCCTGATTTGGCAGCCTATACTAGACCTCCACAGTAACATCTCTACTGTACTTTTCCCTTGTTATCTTCACCCATAGTCTGTTGCTCACTTCACCTTGGACCTTGGAGCAAGTGTATATATTGTTGATGTATAGAGCAACACCTCCTCCTTTTCCCCCATACTTGTCCTTTCAGAACAAGCTATATCCCTCAATGTTGGTACTCCAGTAATGGGAGTTGTCCTCCCAAGTTTCTGTGATGCCAATTAAGTCATAATTTTCTTCATATACCTGACTTCCAGTTCATCTTGCTTGTTCCCCATGCTCCTTTGCATCAAAGATATTTTTCAGACTAATTTGCTCTAATTAAGTTTGTGATTTATAGTCCCATCTCCAGAAGTGAGCCCCTTTTTCTTGTCTTTGTCACTTGAACTTAGATGTGTGTTGGCCAGATTTTTGCCGCCAGCCACCAGAGGACCTAGTTTAAAGCTCTCCTTATTGTGTTAGCCAGATGATATCCAAAGATGCTCTACCTAGCATTTGATAGATGGAGCTCATGCCAGCCCAGTAATCCTTTCTTTTTTTGGAACTTCAGCTCACCGTGGAAGAAGCCAAAACACGCTTGCATGGAAGAGCAAGGGCTCTGGGCAAAAGTGAATGGGGAGGTTGGTATCAGGCTGTTTGTGAGCTCCACTCTGAGGGATGAGGGTGTTGGACTCTTGGTTGGAAGGCTAAACTGCCCAGCCATTGAGGGGAAATTGGCAGAGTTGCACCCAGTGACAGAAAGGAAAGCCATTTCCCTACGCTGTGGAACTCAGTGCCACAAAAGATCATTGAGGCCATAGGCTCAGCAGGATTCAGGAAAGGGCTGAATGTTTATTTGGTTAAGGAGAGCATCCACACCTGCCTTTAAGTAAAAATATCATCAAGGACTTGCGTACATTACAACTTTTTGACTTGGGTGATATTTTTATTTGTTAAATGGATTTGGTTAAACTATTGCAAAAAGCCTGGAAGCAATTTGCTCACTTCATTTCAAACCAGGCTGATTTTGGTGTAGCACCAGCTCATTAGGAACAGGTTTAAATTAAACCAGAATAACCTAGTCTTAAACCTAAAGAGGAACATCCACAGGGCAGAGCTGTTAGTATCTTGAAATAAGAATCTCTTCTTTGAATGGCCTCATGTAAATTCCTAATTTTGGGATGCATCGATGGGGCAGCTTGAACAGGTTCCATGGCCAAATGTGAGGTTATTTATTTAGGGGAAAAAAGAATGTAGGTCATACTTGCAGACTAGGGACTGTCCTGGGAAGCAGTGACTCTGGAGAAGACATGGGGGTTGTGGAGGATAATCAGCTGAACATGAGCTCTCAGTAAGACTCTGTGGGCAAAAGAGCTAATGTGATCATGGGATATATAAACAGACGACTCTTGAGGGGGAGCAGAGAGGTTATTGGTGTGACTGCTGCTGAAGTACTGTCCTGTTCTGATGCCCGTAAGTCAAGGAAGTTGATAATCTGGAGAGGGTTCAGAGAAGAGCCATGAGAATGATTAAAGAACTGGAAAACCTGCTGTATAGTGATAGACTCAAGGAGCTCCTTGTATTTAGCTTAACAAAGGGCTTGTCTGTACAAACTTTTAGTTCATAGTGAGTTGGTGTAAATCTGCTGCACACTAGCCTGCTACGCATTAAGTGTGTGTGGACACCGCTGCTGCTCACTAATAGGTCCCTAGTGCACTTTGACCTGCCCTGCTCTGAAATGGGAGCAGATCCAAGGGCAGTAGGAAATGGTCACTGTGCGGCAGCAGGGTCCAGAGAGACACTTACTGCACAGTGGGCTAGTTCAGGGTGGAGTTGCACCCCAGTTTGCAGTGCATTAACCGTTTGTGTTGACAAACCTGAAGAGGAGGTGAAGGGGTGACTTGATCATGGTTGAGAAGTACTGATTTGGGGAATAAATATTGATAATGGGCTCTCCAGTCTAGCAGATGATGGTGTAACAAGAACAATGGCTGAAAGCTGAACCTACACAATTTCAGACTGAAAATAAGGCATCAGTGTTGAACGGTGAGGGTAATGAACCAGGGCTGTCATGGGTGCTCTGTCCCTGGCAATTTTTAAAGGAGGGTGTGTGTGTGTGTGTGTGTGTGAAAGATCTGCCCTAGTTCAAACAGGAGTTATGCTGAGGACGTTTTGTGGCCTGTATTATGCAGGAGGTCAGACCATGTGATTCTCAATGGTCTTTTCTGGCCTTGGAATTTGACACCTTCTAGGTGCAGTTGCTGGTGCATTCAGGCACGCCTGTCCCTGTCCTCAGGGCGCCAAACATCCAGAAGACATGGCAGATCAACCACCTCAGTTCCTTCCAACTGTCATAGCAGTTGGACCAGGTACCTCTCTGGCTAATTTTGGATGGCCAGCTTGGGATGCCTGGGGCCTACTAAAGTCAAGGCATATCACACCCACCACTTTCCCCACGTCCACTGAGCAGGCATCTCATCACAGAGGGCAGTCAGGTGGTCATCCTTAACTCGCCCTCGGTGAATCCATGGTGACTGTTCCTCATCATCTTCCTCCCTTCCAACTGCCTCAAAATGGATTCCTTGAGGGCCTGCTCCATGGTTTTTTTGGGGACTGAGGTGAGGCTGGCCGGTCTGTAGTTCCCCGGATCCTCCTCCTCCCCTTTCTTGAAGCTGGGCACTATATTTGCCTTTTTCTAATCATCTGGGACCTCTCCCCAATCACCACAAGCTTTCAAAGATAATGGCCAGTGGCTCTGCAATCACATCAGCCAACTTCTTCAGCACCCTTGGATCCCCATGGACTTGTGCATGTCTAGCCTTTCTAAATAGCACTGAACCGGTTCTTTCACCACTGAGGGATGCTCACCTCCTCCCCATTCTGTGCTGCCCCATTCTGTGAAGACAGAGGGAGGAAAAAAAGCATTGAGTGCTTCAGCTTTTTCCACATCATCTGTCACTAGGCTGCCTCCCACATTCTGTAAGGGGTCCACACTTTCCCTGACCACTTTCTTGTTGCTAACATACCTGTAGAAACCTTTTTGTTACCCTTCATGTCCCTTGCTAGCTGCAACTCCAGTTGTGCTTTGACCTTCCTGATTTCACCCCTGCATGCTTGAGAAATATTTTTATACTCCTCCTTGCTTCCACTCTTCCACATCTCTCCAAGCTTCCACTTCTTTTAAGCTTCCTGTCTGTGTTTAAGCTCATCAGTTATTTCTCTGTTAAGCCAAGCTGGTCACCTGCTATTTGCTATTCTTTCTGCACATCGGGATGGTTTGTTCTTGTGCCCTCAATAAGGTTTCTTTAAAATACAGCCAGATTTCTTTAAAAATCTCTTGGATTCCTTTCCCACTCATATTAGCCTCCCAGGGGATCCTGCCCATCAGCTCCCTGAGGGAGTCAGAGTCTGCTTTTCTGAAGTCCATGGTCTGTATCCTGCTGTTCTCCTTTCTTCCTTTTGTCAGGATCCTGAACCTGACCATCTCATGGTCACTGCTGCCTAGGTTGTCATCCAGTTCTACTTCTCCTACCAAATCTTCCCTGTTTGTGAGCAGCAGGTCAAGAGCAGCACGGCCCCTAGTTGGTTGCTCCAGCACTTGCACCAGGAAGTTGTCCGCAACACTCTCCAAAAACTTACTGGATTGTCTGTGCTCTGCTGTATTGCTCTCCCAGCAGATGTCAGGGTGATTGACGTCCCCTATGAGAACCAGCACCTGTGAATTTCCATTAGTTGTCTGACGAAAGCCTCATCTACCTCATCCTCCTGGTCTGGCAGTCCATAGCAGATGCCCACCATGACATTACCCTTGTTGCTCTCGCCTCTAACCTTAACCCAGAGACTCTCAACAGGATCTTCTCCAGTTCCATACTGGAGCTCTGAGCAATCATAGTGGTGTCTTACATACAGTGCAACTCCTCCATCTTTTTGCCCCTGCCTGTCCCTCCTGAACAGTTTATATCCATCCATGACAGTGCTCAAGCCATGTGAGTTGTCCCACCAAGTCTCTGTTAGTCCAATCACATCACAGTTCTTTGATTGTGCCAGGACTTCCAATTCCTCCTGCTTGTTTCCCAGGCTTCTTGCATCCATGTACAGGCCCCTAAGTTAACTAGCCAATTGCCCTGCCTTCACAGTATTGCGTGCACTCTCAGCATTTCAGTGTTTCTCAGGCTTGCGGCGTCCTGGTGAATGGAGGGGGGATCAATGTGTGACAGACCGGCAGCCAAGGTGTTGGAGTTGACTTGAGGGTTCCAGTGCAGCACCTCATTGCACTGTTCAGTTCGACATGAACAGGTCGAGTGTGGCCGCTTCTGGCCCGTAGCGGTGCACGGTGCTCGGCTGAGGAGCGCACACAGGCCATTGCTGATGTCTGTAGCACAAATGCTCCGCAGCTTGTGCTTGCCGGTTTCTGGACCAGGTTGACCCTTGTCTTTGTCTGGGCAGTTGCCTTCTTTACATGGCCGTGGGAGGTTAGCGTGCGAGCCAGCTGCACTCTGAGATTAGGCTGGAGGGGGGTTGTGTTGCACAGTGGTGCCGCAGAAGGTCACTTTCAGGGTGTGCTTAGCATTTCTGCCAGACGATGGAGTGCGGTCTGTCTGCTGTCTACGTGGAAGTAGCAGTCCTTGAGATCCTGTCTGATTTGGACAAGGAAGGCATGATTGTCCCTAAAGAGAACATCCTGAATTTGAAGGGTCTTTATAACTCTATTCAGTCTCCTCAGAACTGTCAATGGAGGTAGCAGACATAATGGCCACCCCGCCCCTGACATGGCCCTCTGGACTATGCAACCCACAGGGAAGAATATTAAGTATCGATTGCCCTGATGGGTCTCATCTCCGGACTATGCAGCTCAGAGGGAAGAATGTTAAGTGCCAATCTCCCCTGATGGGCCTCAATTTCTCAGGTGAGTTTCGATCACCCTGATGTATTTCTCGGCACCCCCGTCACCACGAAGGAGGGATCATTGTCCGGGGCCCCAGTTACATCATTGGGCCTGACCTGCATCTCATTTCCAATTGGCTATTTTGTACTCTGGCCACGCAGTACACTATTTAAGCCCCTGCCTCGGTTAGCTCGAGTACTCTCCACCCTCGAACGCTAAAGGGCATGTCACGAACCGGTCAGACTGATCCCCTGACCGACACAGGGAGCTCCCGCCCACGAGACCTTTGGGTATCTGTGAATTGCCAGCCGAACGATTAAGTACTGGGATGCTGCAGCTGGTCTGCCTCCTCGCTCTGGGTTCTACCACGGTGCTAGAACAGGTATTATAAACTGGTACAGTTATCCTACCTCTCTCAATCTATTCTTTTTCTGTTTTTTTTCCTATGGTACCATTTAAGTGTTGTTCACAAGTGTGATAATTTTTATTTGACTCTTGTATGGTTTTCGTTTTCACCTTTTTTTTCTGTGTACCCCACCTGTATTTTGCATAATCCTTTTCACTGTGTAGTTGCTTATTATACCACATGTTTTTTTTCTTGCTATTTTGATATGTTTTATGAGAATACTATAAAGTTCCCCTTTTGTTACTCAAATTTGGTGTCCGCCTCCTTGGTGGGTGTCGCCAGTCCATCGCAGTTACATCTCAAACCCGGGGTTCAACAAGAACTAGTATTGGGCAGAAGCCATCTCCTTCCATGGGATTCCTGGAAGCAGCCTGATTAGAAGGACTTCCCTTGAAAATCATGCAGGACCTCATCTATGACTCCATTGGACAAGAGGGAGTTGGCATTTTCCTGTAGTTCTTTCTTGTGAGAAGGAAGGTAGTCTGTATGCTGTATGGACTAGCCCTGAAGCTGTCCATCACCCAGTGATCCAGGCCTTAGAATCCTAGAAAAGTAAAGCTGGAAGGGACATTGAGAAGTCGTAGATTCTAAGGCCAGACGGGACCATTATCCAGGTTAGACTAGGTGATCAAAACACAGCCCATAGAATTTGCTCAAAATCATTCCTAGAGCAGATATTGTAAGAAAACACCCAATCTTGATTTAACAATCGCCAGTGATGGAACAATTTACTAAGGGTCATGGTGGATTGTCCAATAGTTAATTACTCTCACCATTAAAAAGAAGTGTACCTTATTTCCAATCTGAATTTGCTTAACTTCAACTTGTAGCCACAGGATTGTGTTAGATCTTTCTCTTCTAGTTTGAATACCCTATTATTAAATTTGTGTTCACCATGCAGGTACTTAGACTGTAATCAACTCACCCCTTAACCTTTTTCTTAAGCTAAATTAACCTTCTCTTTGTTAAGCTAAATAGATTGAGCTCTTAGGGGCTATCATTACAAGGCATGTTTTCTAATCCTTTAATAATTGTCATGGCTCTTTGCTGAACCGTCTCCTTTTTTTCAAAATCCTTCTTGAATTGTGACAAGAAGACTAGAACTGGACACAGACTGCCAGAAGTGGTTGCACCAGTGACAAATAAAGAGGTAAAATAACCTCTCTGCTCCTCCTTAAGATTTCTGTTTATACATTCCAGGATCTCATTAACTTTTTCCATAGAATCATAGATTAGGGATAATTGGGATCTCAAGAGGTATCTAGTCCAACCCCCTGCTCAAAGCAAGACCAACCCCAGCTAAACCATCCCATCGAGGGTTTTGTCAAGCCAGGCCTTAAAAACCTCTAAGGATGGAGATTCCACCATATCCCTACATAACCCGTTCCAGTGCTTCACCACCATCCAATCAAGACATCCCCCACTGCCACTTGAGACCATTGCTCCTTGTTCTGTCATCTGTCGCCACTGAGAACAGCCTAGCTCCATCCTCCCTGGAACCCCCTTTCTGGTAGTTAAAGGCTGCTATCAAATCCCCCCTCATTCTTCTTTTCCGCAGCATAAATAAGCTCAGTTCTCTCAGCTTCTCCTCATAAACCATGTGCTCCAGCCCCCTAATCATTTCTGTTGCCCTCCACTGGACATTTTCCAATTTGGCCACATCCTTTCGATAGTGGTGGGCCCAAAACTGGACATAATACTCCAGTTGTGGCCTCACCAGTGCCAAATAGAGGGGAATAATCACTTCCTGTGATCTGCTGACAATGCTCCTACTAATGCAGCCCAATATTCCATTAGCCTTCTTGGCAACCAGGCCACACTGCTGACTCATATCCAGCTTCTTGTGCACTGTCCTTTTCTGCAGAACTGCTGCCTAGCTCGTCGGTCCCCAGTCTGTAGCAGTGCATGGGATTCTTCCATCCTAAGTGCAGGACTCTGCACTTGTCCTTGTTGAATCTCATCAGATTTCTTTTGACCCATCCTCTAATTTTTCTAGGTCACTCTGAATCCTATCCCTACCCTCCAGCATATCTACTACTCCTCCTAGCTTAGTGTCATCTGCAAACTTTCTGAGGGTGCTATCCACCCCATCTCCCAGATATTTAATGAAGATGTTGAACAAAACAAGCCCCAGGACCGACCCTTGGGGCAGTTTGCTTGATACTGGCTGTCAACTAGACATCGAGGGTTGATGACCTAGTCAGCTTTCTATACATTTCATAGTCTATCCATCGAACCTGTACTTCTGTAACTTGTTGGCAAGAATACTGTGGGAGACCATATCAAAAGCTTTGCTAAACTTAAGGTGTTATCATGTGCATCACTTTCCCCACATCCACAGAGCCAGTCATCTCATCATAGAAGGTAGTCAGGTTGGTCAGGCATGACTTGTCCATGTTGACTGTTCCTGATCACCTTCCTTTCCTCAAAGTGCTTCAGAATGGATTCCATGAGGACCTGCTCCATGATTTTTCCAGGGACTGAAGTGAGGCTGACTGGTCTGTAATTCACCAGCTCTTCCTTCTTCCCTTTTTTTAAAGATGAGTAAGTAAAAAATATCCTTTTTTTCCTAATTGTCTGGGACCTCTCCCGATCACAACGAGTTTTCAAAGATAATAGCCAGTGGCTCTGCAATCACATCAGCCAACTTCCTCAGCACTCTTGGGTGCATTGCATCCAGCCCCATGGACTTGTGCATGTCCAGCCTTTCTAAATAGTCCTGAACCTGTTCCTTCACCACTGAGGGCTGTTCAGCTCCTCCCCATTCGGTGCTGCCCAGTGCAGTAGTCTGGGAGCTGACCTTGTCTGTGAGGACAGAGGCAAAAAAAAGCATTGAGCAGTTCAGCTTTTTTCCACATCCTCCGTCACTGGGTTGCCTTCCCTATTTTGTAAGGGACCCCCACTTTCCCTGACCACCTTCTTGTTGCTAACATACCTGTAGAAACCCTTCTTTTGCCACAGCAGAGCTCATGTTCAGCTGATTATCCATCACTACCCCAAATCTTTTCCAGAGTCACTCCCCGGGATAGTCCCCCTTTGTGGAAATATGGTTGACATTTAGCCACATTAAAACACATACTGTTTGCTTGCACCCAGTTTACCAAGTGATCCAGATCATTCTGAATCCATGACCTGTTCCTTTCATTATTTACCACTCCCCTAGTTGTGTCATCTTCAGATTTTCAGTGATTTTGTTTTTATTCCAAGTCATTTATAGTGTAGAGCCAAACACTGATCCCTGTGTGACCCCGCTGGAAGTGGACCCACTCAATGATGATTCCCTGGTTTACAGTTACATTTTGAGACCTGCCAGTCTGTAATCCATTTAATGTGTACCCTGCTAATTTTATATTTGTTTAATTTTTTAATCAAAATGCTATGTGGTACTGACATAGATCCCAAGGACCAGTGCGATAACCCCAGCTTTGGATCAGTCCCTGGGAGGACTCCACCAGTGAGCCAGACCCCCTGGTGGTCTCACTCTTCCTCCAGGACAAGCCATTCGGCTTTATTGCCTCCTTAGACTGGACCTCTGGGCCTTCCATCCCCGTTTCACCCTGTGAGCTCCAGTCAGTGAGTCCCACTGAGACTGATCGTTGAGGGAGAATCGTACAATTTTAGGATGCAACAGACCTCCTCTGCCAGCATCTGCAGTGATATTCACATAGAAATGACAAACAATCAGGTTTAGAAGGCCATATCTACCCTAGCACTTAGGTCAGCAAAACTTTTGTCACTCGGGGGTGTAGAAAAAACCATTCTCCTGAGCGACATAAGTTTTGTCAGCATGAGCGCTCGTGTGTACAGCACTGTTGGCCAGAGATGCTCTCTCATCCCATCTCCCACCACTCACTAAGCTGGTTTTATTATGGTAACAGGAGAGCTCTCTCTTATCAGCATAATGCAGCTACAGGAGCGCTCTGACAGCAGCACAGGTGTATTGGTACAGCTGTGCCACTGTACACTTGTAAATGTAGACATGGCCTAAGTCAACTGGAAGACAGCATAGGAAATTCTTGGCTAGCATAGAGAAAAGAAAGTTACAGCATGGTCCGTTCTGGTTAGCTCAGAGCCCAAAGCTCCATCCCTGTGCCCCACCTTTGTTCCAGTTCATGTGTGCGCCTGTCTGCTTCCCCCAGCCCACACTTAACTTTCTCCTTGCCATCCCCTGAGTTCTTTGCTCTCCATCTGGGGAGGTGTGGCTCTGAAAGGTAGGAAAGTGCAGATCTCTCTGGGTTGTTGGTTGCTAGGTAGCAATCTCCTGGCAATCGAATTTTGCCATTGTCTTTTCAGAGGCCCCACTGACATAGGAGCTAAGGCCACAGACAGCTGGGAGCTTTAGCCCACCCAGAGAACAAACATAATTTCCCCCTCCTAAATGACAATGCAGCATATAGGGGAAACTGAGGCACACATAGGCTTCATAAAAATATCGCAACAAATTCCCACTTCATCACAGTTACCAAGACACATGCTTTACAGTCTTCAAGTCCAGCCCCCTCTGCTAAGGGAGGACCAAATAAATACGGACCATCCCTGACAGGTATTTGTCCAACCTGTTCTTAAAAACCTCCAATGATGGGGAGTTCACAACCTTCCTTGGAAGCCTGTATGAAAGTTTAAGTGCCTTTATTAGTTTTTTGTAATATCTAAACTCAATTTCCCTTGCTGCAGAATTAAACCCATTACACTTCTTGTCCTACTTGGGGTGGACTTGGAGAACAATTGATTTTCGTCCTCTTGATAACAGCCTTTAACAGATTTCAAGATTGTAATCAGCTCCTTACCTCTCCTCTTTTCTCAAGACTAAACATGACCAATTTTTAACCTTTCATCATAGGTCAGGTTTTCTAAACTTTTTAGCATCTCTTCTGGACTCTCTCCAGTTTGTCCACATCTTTCCTAAATTGTGGTGCCCACAATTGGACACACTACTCCAGCTGAAGCCTCACCAGTGATGAGCAGAGCAGGACAATTATCTCCCATGTCTTACATATGACACTCCTGTTAACATACCCCAGAATATTAATCTTTTTTGCAACTGCATCACATTGTTGACTCATATTCAATTTGTGATCCACTATAACCCCCACATTCTTTTCAGCAGTACTAGCACCTAGTCAGTTATTCCTCACTTTGCAGTTGTGCATTTTATTTTTTCCTTAAGTGAAGAACTTTGCACTTGTCTTTATTGAATTTTATCTTGTTTATTTCACACCCATTCCTCAATTTGTCAAGATCCTTTTGAATTCTAATCTCGTCCTCCAAAGTGCTTGTGACCCCTCCCAGCTTGGTGTAATCTGCAAATTTTATCTCCACTTCATTATCCAAGTTATTGATAAAAATATCGAATAGCACCAGACCCAGGATTGACCCCCTTGATCCCTGTGGGACTCCCAATTTGACAACAATCTATAGATACTACACTTTGAGTACAGTATCTCAACCAGTTGTGCACCCACCTTATTGTAATTTCATCTGGATTGCATTTCCCTAGTTTGCTTATGAGGATATCATGTTGGACTGTGTCAAAAGCTGTACTAAAATCAAGATATATCCTGTCTGCTGTGTCCCCTGCTTACAACCAGGCCAGTAACCCTGTCCAAGAAGGAAATTAGGTTTGCTTGGCATGATTTGTGCTTGACAAATCCTTGATGGCTATTCCTTGTAACCCCTAGGTGCTTACAAATTGGTTGTTAAGGCTATGTCTACACTGACAGTGGTAAAGTTGCCACTGTCAGATCGACTTATCTGGATAGACTGAGTGGTCAGTGAAGACCTGCTCAGTTGATCCAGAAGTCGATGCTCTAAAACCACCTCCTCAAGTGACGTAGCACTGCATCGACAGGAACGCGGTTCCTGTCAGCACAGTGCAGTGAAGATGGCATGCGAAAAAAGCACAGAAGTCAACGGGAATTACGCAAGTTTTTTGCGTAGTTTGCGTAACTCCAGTTGACTGCCACTGAATCTCTGAGGTAAGACAAGCCCTTAACAATTTAAGTGCAGACAAATTGTTAAAGGGCTTGTCTAGTATCTTTCCAGATATTGAAGTTAGGTTGACTGGTTTCTAATTCCACAGAAGCTTCCTCTTTTTTTAAGATAGGTACTATATTTTCCCCTTCTCCTGTTGTCTGGGACCTCATCCATCCTGTGTGACTACTCTAATTGATAATGATTCCGGGATTGCTTCAGCTAGTTCCTTAAGTACTCTGGGGTGAATTTTATCAGGCCCTGCCAGGTTGAAAGTATCTAATTTACCTAATAATCTTTAACCTATTCTTTCCCTTGTGATGCTGGTCAGCCAAGTGCCAGCTCATACCAAGGTCCCGATGTCTCAGCAGGACACTTAACAGATGCAGAGCTGGAATCTATCTGGCTCCCTTGTGGATTAATATTGATACAAGAAGTATCAGAATTTTAAGAAAGTGTAAGTTTTTAGACTTTATTAATAGCTTGTGAGGTGCTGCCTGCATTGATGTTAATGGTAATATCTTTGTTCTATAATATAGTGTAATATTTGAGTGGTTGCACTGCGAGCCTCTGCCTGTGTGAAGCCCCATGCAGGAGAGGGATGTTAATTAGTATGAGGAGCATGTCTTCTACAGAAATTGTTACCGCTCCAATCCCCCAAAAGAAGAGACCCATCAATACCAGACAGGCTATGAGTGGATCATACAACTGGAAACCCTTCACATCTGGATTGAGGACTCATCAACAAAAGGACTACAGATTCCTATTGGTGCATCTCCTCTCCATGACAATAAGCCATGCCAGTGCACTCCTCCTATCAGCTGAACTTGCAGCTCAGAGCACATATCAGGAGAGTGATAAAACTCTAAACAAGAGGTTTCTATGCTGCTTGGACTCTGGGGGCAAAGTGTTCTCAAGCATAAGCAAGAGATCCCCAGCTCCTTACCATGGATTAGCCCTAAGGTCAAATAGCACTTGCTGATTATAAAAGCCTGTATTACCTTTTGTTAAATGTTCCAGAGGGGTCACTGTGTTAGTCTGTGTACAGCAAAAGCAACGAGAGTCCTGTAGCACTTTAAAGACTAACAAATTTAATTTTTGCAGGCATAAGCTTTCGTGGACTGTAACCCACTTTGTCAGATGCCACGAAAGCTTATGCCTGCAAAAATTAAATTTGTTAATCTTTAAAGTGCTACAGGACTCTTGTTGATTTTGTTCTATTACCTTTTGAAACCTACGACTGTCATTCATGTGTCCATGTTCGCTTGCTTTAACCTTTGTAAATAATTCACATCTGTTTCCTCATAGAATATTAGAGTTGGAAAGGACCTCAGGAGGTGTCTAGTCCAACCCCCTGCCCAAAACAGGACTATCCTCAGCTAAATCATTCCGGCAAGGGTTTTGTCAAGCCTCAGCTTAAAAACCTCTAAAGATGGAGATGCCACCACCTCCCTAGGTAACCCATTCCAATGCTTCACCACTCTCCTAATGAAAAACTTTTTCCTAATGTCCAACCTAGACCTCCCCCACTGCAACTTGAGACCGTTGCTCCTTGTTCTGTCATCTTCCACCACTGAAAACAGCCTAGCTCCATCCTCCCTGGAACCCCCTTTCAGGTAGTTAATAGGCTGCTATCAAATCCCCCCTCATTCTTTTATTCTGCAGTCTAAACAGGCCTAGTTCCTTCAGCCTCTCCTCATAAGTTTTGTGCTCCAGCCCCCTCATGATTTTTGTTGCCCTCTGCTGGACTCTCTCCAATTTGTCCACATCCTTTTTGTAGTGGGGAGCCCAAAACTGGACACAATACTCCAAATGCGACCTTCACCAATGCCGAATAGAGAGGAATAATCACGTCCCGTGATCTGCTGGCAATGCTCTTACTAATGCAGCCCAGTATGCCATTAGCCTTTTTGGCAACCAGGGCACACTGCTGACTCATATCCAGCTTCTTGTCCACTGTAACCCCCAGATCCTTTTCTGCAGAACTGCTGCCTAGCTCGTTGGTCCCCAGTCTGTAGCTGTGCATGGGATTCTTCCGTCCTAAGTGCAGGAATGTGCACTTGTCCTTGTTGAACCTCATCAGATTTCTGTTGGCCCAATCCTCCAATTTGTTTAGGTCCTTCTATATCCTATCCCTCCATTCCTGGGTATCTACCACTCCCCCTAGCTTAGTGTCATCTGCAAACTTGCTGAGGGTGCAATCTACCCCCTCTTCCGGATCATTAATGAAGATGTTGAACAAAACCGGTCCCAGGACCAATCCCTGGGGCACTCTACTTGTGACTGGCTGCCAGTTAGACATGGAGCCATTGATCACTACTTGTTGAGCCCTTTGCTCTAGCCAAATCTCTATCCATTTTGTAGTCTATTCATCCAACCCATGCTTTTTTAACTTACTGAAAAGAATACCGTGGGAGACCGTATCAGAAGCTTTGCTAAAGTCAAGGTATATCGCGTCTACTGCTTTCTCCTCATCCACAGAACCAGTCACCTCTTCATAGAAAGCAGTCAGGTTGGTCAGGCATGACTTTCCCTTGTTGAATCCATGTTGACTGCTCCTGATCACCTGCCTCTCTTTTAAGTGCCTTAAAATGGATTCCTTGAGGACCTGCTCCATGATTTTTCCAGGGACTGAGGTGAGGCTGACCGGCCTATAGTTCCCTGAATCCTCTTTCTTCACTTTCTTGAAGATGGGCAACATATTTGCCTTTTTCCACTCATCTGGGACCTCCCCCTGTTGCCATGAGCTTTCAAGGATAATAGCCAATGGCTCTGAAATCACATCAGCTAACTCCCTCAGCACCCTCGGGTGCATTGCATCTGGCCCCATGGACTTGTGTATGTCCAATCTTTTTAAATAGTCTTGGACCTGTTCCTTCAGCACTGCAGGATGTTCACCTCCTCCCCATTCTGTGCCGCCCAGTCCAGTAGTCTGGGAGCTGACCTTGTCTGTGAAGACAGAGGCAAAAAAGGCATTGAGTACCTCAGCTTTCTCCACATTCTCTGTCACTAGGTTGCCTCCCCCATTCTGTAAGGGGCCCACACTTTCCCTAATCTTCCTCTTGTTGCTAACATACCTGTAGAAACCCTTCTTGTTCCCCTTCACATCCCTTTCTAGCTGCAACTCCAATTGCGCTTTGGCCTTCCTGATTTCATTCCTGCATGTTCGAGCAGTGTTTTTATAATCCTCGTTAGTCCTAATCTGACCAAATGTCCACTTCTTGTAAGCTTCTTTTTTGTGTTTAAATTCACCAAAGGCTTCTTTGTTAAGCCAAGCCTACCACACTTGCTGTTCTTTCTGCACATCGGGATGGTTTGTTCCTGTGCCCTCAATAAGGTTCCTTTAAAATACAGCCAGCTCTCTTGGATTCCTTTCCCCCTCATATTAGCCTCCCAGGGGATCCTGCCCATCAGTTCCCTGAGGGAGTCAAAGTCTGCTTTTTTGAGGTGCATGGTCCGTATCCTGCTGTTCTCCTTTCTTCCTTTTGTCAGGATCCTGAACTCAACCATGTCATGGTCACTGCTGCCTAGGTTGTCACCCACTTCTACTTCCCCTACCAAATCTTCCCTGTTTGTGAGCAGCAGGTCAAGAGCAGCACGGCCCCTAGTTGGTTGCTCCAACACTTGCACCAGGACGTTATCCACAACACAGCCCAAAAACTTCCTGGATTTTTTGTGCTCTGCTGTGTTGCTCTTCCAGCAGATGTCAGAGTGATTGAAGTCCCCCATGAGAATCAGGTCCTGTGAACTGGAAACTTTCCTAGTTGACTGAAGAAAGCCTCATCTACCTCAGCCTCCTGGTCTGGTCTATAACAGCAGCCACCACAACATCACCCTTATTGTTCTTGCTTCTAAGCTTAACCCAGAGACTCTCAACTGGCATATCTCCAGTTTCACACTGGAGTTCAGAGCAATCATAGTGCTCTCTTACATACAGTGCAACTCCTCCCTTTTGCCCCTGCCTGTCCTTCCTGAACAGTTTATACCCATCCATGACAGTGTTCCAGTCGTGTGAGTTATTCCACCGAGTCTCAGTTATTCCAATCATGTCATAGTTCCGTGACTGTGCCAGGACTTCCAATTCCTCCTGCTTGTTTCCCAGGCTTCTTGCGTTTGTGTACAGGCACTTGAGATAACGAGCTGATTGCCCTACTTTCTCAGTACGAATCAGGAGGTCTCCCCTGCTGCACCCTCTTCCTTCTGCTTCCTCATGGTGTCCCACTTCCACACTTACTTTCGGGCTTAGTTCTCCGTCCCCCATCGAACCTAGTTTAAAGCCCTCCACACTAGGTTAGCCAGCCTGTCTGCAAAGATACTCTTCCCTCTCTTCATTAGGTGAATCCCGTCTCTTCCTTGTAATCCTTCTTCCTACTTCACTGGAAGTTTGGCTACAAGCCTTGTCTTTGGTGTAAGACATAAAGCACAATTGACCTGGGGTAAGTAATTGGTCCTGTGGGATCATAGCAACCTGACTATTGCTGTGATATTGGTGTAAGGGATCATTGATCACGGAGATACGCTCACCTGAGTGGTAAGACAGAACAGAGAAGCCAGGGGGACTGTCTGTGGCTCTGTGTTAAGGCTGTTAAAGTGTCTGAGGAGTTTGTACTTGGTGCAGTTGGCTGATGAAATCTAAGTTTAGAACTCATAATTACTTTGGGTTTTGTGCTCTGTTTTTTAATGATCTGCCTTGAGGTTGATACTCATGCTCTTGTGTCACTGTTGGGAGCATCGCATCCCTAGTGTGGTTTGTGTTCCTTCCCCCTTGTTAATATTAATAGCATTGTGCAGCGAGACCATTCCTTTTTAGTGAAGACTGAAGCAAGATAGAGAGGTACATTGTGGGAAGGTCAGAGCCCCTCCCACAGACTGAGCAGAGCAAGCCCTGCTTGGCAGGGGGCAGCAGTGGCCTCTGACCCCTGTGTGCCCCCCATGCCTTGCCTCTGTTTGGGTGGGGTAATGCCCCCCTGCTTTCCCCAAACTAAGCCTGTGCTGGAGCATCTAAGGGCACTGCCTATGACTCCATGCCAGGAATTCACGTGTGTCAGTGGCTTGCTGAACTCTAATTATAACACACCACCAGTTTGGGGTATTGGCTGTTTTCTGAGAGTTAGCCCTGAGGTAGGCACTCACGGTCAGGACCCACTGCAGATGGCATGACACTATGATTGGCTCTCCTTCCTCGCGAAGTAGAATATCTATACTTTTCTTCATCTTTCTCTTGCTCCTAATTATTTAATTAACTATATGCACAAGTTCATGGGGCCAGATGCAATGCAGCCAGAGGCACAGAGGGAGTTGGCTGATGTGATTGCAGAGCCATTGGCCATTATCTTTGAAAACTCGTGGTGAGGGGGCCAGGGAAGGTCCGAGATGAATGGAAGAAGGCCAACATCATGCCCATCTTTTTTTTTTAAAAAAAAAAAGGAGGGGGGAAGGATCCAGGGAATGACAGACCGTTCAGTCTCACCGCAGGAGCAGGCCCTCAAGGAACCCATTTTGAAGCACTTGGAGGAGAGGCAGGTGATCAGGAGCATTTGGCATGGATTAACCAAGGGCAAGTCATGCCTGACCAACCTGATTGCCTTCTATGACTTACGAGGAGAGGCTGAGGGAATTGGGTTTGTTTAGCCTGCAGAAGAGAGGGGGGAGGGGTTTGATAGCAGTCTTCCCCTACCTGAAGGGGGGGGGGGCGTTTCTAAAAAGGATGCAGCCAGGCTGTTCTCAGTGGTCGTAGATGACAGAACTAGGAGCAATGGTCTCAAGTTGCAGTGGGGCAGGTCTAGGTTGGATATTAGAAAAACTTCTTCACGAGGAGGGAGGTGAAGGACTAGAATGGGTTACCTAGGGAGGTGGTGGAATCTCCATCTTTAAAGGCTTTTAAGGCCCAGCTTGAGAAACCCCTGGCTGGGATGATTTAGCGGGGGTTGGCCCTGCTTTGAGCAGGGGATTGGATTAGATGATCTCCTGAGGTCCCTTCCAGCCTTGATCTATGATACAGTAAGCCCTGGTGGACAGGCAGGGAGATCCTATTAACTTCAAGCTGCAGGATGTTAGAAGATCCAGTTTTTGGTGGGATCCTCAGCACTATTCAGCAGGAGTGTGCATGCTATCCTCTTGAGTGGGCCCAGGAACCGGCAGAACTTTTCTGTTGGGGAAACTACTGAGGGGTGATGTTCCTGACAGGTCATGTCACGGTGGTAGCGATGTCATGTGCGTCTGTGTACACACCCTCAGCAATGCTGGAGTCCTGGATCTCTGCTCATCTGCCACTTCCAGCTCCCCTGTCTGTGCTCATGGCAAAGCTGGTCCTGGAGCTAGTACCAGGGGTGTGGTGCTGGATTTGGAGGTGGGACCATGGGTTGTGTAGGTGGGGTGACGGGATGGTGCCCATGGCAACAGTGGTGTGCAGGAGGCAGAGTGGAAGGGCCTGGGGGTGGGCCTAGTGTCAAACAAGCCAGATCAAACAGGGCTTTTAGTGCTTCCTGTCTGTGGGCCATGGCAGGCACTTCAAGAAGCACCCCAAGGACTCCCTCCCGGGCGCTGAGGAGGAGTCAGGAGGAGGTGATGGACATGGGGAGCTGGGCAGGTTCCTTCTCTGGATCAGCATTGAAGGAGCCAGAGCCAGAACCTTCCACTGAAGTTGAGGTCTGATGCTGGCTGTGGTGATCCGTGGGTTCACTATAGGGAATGGCTTGTTGCCTCAGCAACGTGGATGGTGCATATAGGATGCGCACTGGGGTATCTACACAGCCACCGTGCCAAGGAGCTCAAGCCATTGTAGGGCCACCGTGGCCTGGCAGGAGCCTTCCAAGTATCAACCCTGCGTTGCATTAAAGAAAACAAAGTGTTTCTCGATCGACAACATGATTTGTTACTGCAGGCACAGCATGAGGAAGAATCAGAGAAGACCATGCAGGGGAGACTGAAGAACAGGGGAAAAAATTGGCAGCATGTGACCTCCCAAAGAAAGTGAACCTATATGCCCACCATGCAAATAGAGATAAAGAATCGTTTTCAGGCTCTCTGCACAAGTACTACGGTCGAGAGCAATTTGGAAGACTCATCTGAGGGAATGTATCAGAAGGAGACTCTGTTGTATCAGAAGGCATGGGATGCATTGTCCTAGGGAGGAGGGTTCCACAACCTTGAGTCCCAAGAGGAAAAGAAGGGTGATGGTGATGAGGGACTCCCTCCTAAGGGGGACGGAGTCATCCATCTGCCGTCCGACTGGGAAACTAGAGAAGTGTGCTGCTTGCCTGGAACTAGGATTCATGATGTGACGGAGAGACTGCTGAGACTCATCAAGCCCTCAGACCACTACCCCTTCCTACTTCTCCACATGGGCACCAATGACACTGCCAAGAACAACTGACCGGATCACTGTGGACTATGTAGCTCTGGGAAGAAGGATAAAGAAGTCTGAGGAGCAAGTGGTGTTCTCGTCCATCCTCCTGGTTGAATGAAAAGGCTCAGGTAGGAACTGTCACATTGCGGAAGTAAATGCATGGTTACGCAACTGATGTCAGCGAGAGGGCTTTGGATTCTTCGATCATGGATGTTGTTCCAGGAAGAAGGATTGCTAGGAAGAGACAGGATTCACCTAACAAAGAGAGGGAAGAGTAACTTCGCAGTCAAGCTGGCTAACCTAGTGAGAGGGCTTTAAACTAGGTTTGATGGGGAACGGAGACCTAAGCCAAAATGTAAGTGGGGAATTGGGACACCACAAGGAAACAGAAGGAGGGTGCAACGGGGAGGCCTCCTGATTTATAATGAGAATGTAGGGCAATCGGCTAGTTATCTCAAGTGCCTATACACAAACACATGAAGCCTGGGAAACAAGCAGGAGGAATTGGAAGTCCTGGCACAGTTAAATTATGAAATGATTGGAATAACTGAGACTTGGTGGAGTAACTCACCCGACTGGAGCACTGTCATGGATGGGTATAAACTGTTCAGGAGGGACAGGCAGGGGTGAAAGGGTGAAGAAGCTGCATATATGTAAGAGAGCACTATGATTGCTCTGAGTTCCAGTGTGAAACTGGAGATATGCCAGTTGAGTTTCTGGGTTAAGCTTAGAAGCAAGAACAATAAGTGTGATGTCATGGTGGGTGTCTGTTATAGACCAGACCAGGAGGCTGAGGTAGATGAGGCTTTCTTCAGTCAACTAGGAAAGTTTCCAGTTCACAGGACCTGATTCTCATGGGGGACTTCAATCACCCTGACATCTGCTGGAAGAGCAATACAGCAGAGCACAAACAATCCAGGAAGTTTTAGATAGTGTTGCGGATAACTTCCGGGTGCAAGTGCTGGAGCAACCAACTAGGGGCCGTGCTGCTCTTGACCTGCTGCTCACAAACAGGGAAGATTTGGTAGGGGAAGTAGAAGTGGGTGGCAACCTAGGTAGCAGTGACCATGAAATGGTCGAGTTCAGGATCCTGACAAAAGGAAGAAAGGAGAACAGCAGGATATGGACCATGGACTTCAGAACAGCAGACTTTGACTCCCTCAGGGAGCTGATGGGCAGGATCCCCTGGGAAGCTAAGGTGAGGGAGAAAGGAATCCAAGAGGGCTGGCTGTATTTTAAAGAAACCTTATTGAGGGCACAGGAACAAACAATCCCGATGTGCAGAAAAAATAGCAAGTGTGGTAGGCAACCAAATTGGCTTAACAAAGAAGCCTTTGGTGAATTTAAACACAAAAAAGAAGCTTACAAGAAGTGGACATTTGGTCAGATTAGGACTAAGGAGGATTATAAAAACACTGTGGGCCCCTTACTTAATGGGGGAGGCAACCTAGTGAAGAGGATGTGCAGAAAGCTGAGGTACTTAATGCCTTTTTTGCCTCTGTCTTCACAGACAAGGTCAGCTCCCAGACTACTGCACTGGACAGCACAGAATGAACCTCCCTCAGTGCTGAAGGAACAGGTCCAGGACTATTTAGAAAGATTGGACATACACAAGTCCAAGGGGCCAGATGCAAGGCACCCAAGGGTGCTGAGGGAGTTAGCTGATCTGATTTCAGAGACATTGGCTATTATCTTTGAAATCTTGTGGCAATTGGGGAAGGTCCCTGATGACCCAAAAAAAGCAAATATAGTGCCCATCTTCAAGGAAGAGAAGAAAGAGGATCCAGGGAACTACAGACAGGTCAGCCTTACCTCAATCCCTGGAAAAATCATGGAGCAGGTCCTCAAGGAATCCATTTTAAGGCACTTAAAAGAGAGGCAGGTGATCAGGAACAATCAACATGGATTCACCAAGGGCAAGTCATGCCTGACCAACCTGATTGCCTTCTCTGAAGAGGTGACTGGCTCTGTGGATTTGAGTAAAGCGATGGACGTGATATACCTTGACTTTAGCAAAGCTTTTGATACGGTCTCCCACAGTATTTTTATCAGCAAGTTAAAGAAGTTATAGGTTGGATGAATGGACTATAAAATGGACAGAGAGCTGGATAGATCATAGGGCTCAATGACTAGTGATCAATGGCTCCATATCTAGCTGGCAGCCGGTCACAAGCAGATTGCCCTAAGGGTCGGTTTTGTTCAACATCTTCATTAATGATCTGGAGGATGGGGTAGATTGCACCCTCAGCAAGTTTGCAGGTGACACTAAGCTAAGGGGAGTGGTAGATACCTTGGGAGGTAGGGATAGGATACAGAAGGACCTAAACAAATTGGAGGATTGGGCCAACAGAAATCTGATGAGGTTCAACAAGGACAAGTGCAGAGTCCTGCACTTAGGATGGAAGAATCCCATGCACAGCTACAGACTGGGGACCAACGAGCTAGGCAGCAGTTCTGCAGAAAAGGATCTGGGGGTACAGTGGATAAGAAGCTGGATATGAGTCAGCAGTGTGGCTTGGTTGCCAAGAAGGCTAATGGCATATTGGGCTGCATTAGTAAGAGCATTGCCAGCAGATCGCAGGAATGATTATTCCCCTCTATTCGGCATTGGTGAGGCTGCATTTGGAGTATTGTGTCCAGTTTTGGGCCCCCCACTCAAAAAAGGATGTGGAGAAGTTGGAGAGAGTCCAGCGGAGGGCAACAAAAATGATGAGGGAACTGGAGCACAAGAGTTATGAGATGAGGCTGAGGGAACTAGGCTTGTTTATTCTGCAGAAGAGAAGAATGAGGGGGGATTTGGTAGCATCCTTTAACTACCTGAAAGGGGGTTCCAGGGAGGATGGAGCTAGGCTGTGCTTAGTGGTGGCAGATGACAGAACAAGGATCTATGGTCTCAAGTTGCAGTGGGGGAAGTTGAGGTTGGACATTAGGAAAAACTTTTTCCCTAGGAGGGTGGTGAAGCACTGGAATGGGTTACCTAAGGAGGTGGTGGCATCTCCATCTTTGGAGGTTTTTAAGCAGGAGCTTGACAAAGACCCAGTCTACAGTTACCTTTGCGATTCGGCAGCAGTTGATGGGAGATATGCAAGTGATGTAAATCACTTGTGTATCTCCCGTCGACTTTGCAGCGTCTCCTCCACGTGGCGTCCACACTGCGCTGCATCGAAGGGAACAGTGCTCCCTTCAACACAGCGCTACTCCACTTACCAGGGTGGTTTTCCTGCCTCGCTTCCTGGATCCATAGCAATCAATGTGATGGAGGTGAATTTGCCCGTCAGTGTAGACTCAGCCAAAGCCCTGGCTAGGATGATTTAGCTGAGGATAGTCCTGCTTTGAGCAGGGGTTGGACTAGACACCTCCTGAGGCCCCTTCCAACTCTAATATTCTGTGATTCCCTGTGGCCCTCTCCCTTTTTCTTTGGAGTAACCTCTGAGTCTGCTGTGTGCTCCTTTGCCCTTCACTCAAGACAAGGCAGCTGTCTCGGCGTTGGATGGCTGGTGCCAGGAGGAGGGGGCAAGGGATGGCATTGTGTCCCTGCACCACAGTGCACTTGCAGCAGCAGCCACCGGGCTTCGGGCAGCGGTGTCCGTGCTGAGGTCAGTACAGAGTGAGGTGAGGCCTTGGGCGGGCGGTGCTTGCTGGGAGATTTAGGTCCTGGCACTTGCCCAGGTAGGAGGAAGGGCTCTGTGCCATAGGGGGTCACTGAAAGCCTGAGTTGGGCCTGAGACAGGCCAGGGACTTTAGTGCTTCACCAGTTGTGCACATCCTGTCTCACCTGCGGGTCCGAGGAGATTCTGGGTGTGATGGGAAAGCCTGACATTGATGGTGGAGCTCACCAAAACACACAAACCAGTGCACAGGCTCATCCCACTCTGGCTAGATGGATGAGCAGCTGGTTCCGCAACTGCATGCCCTGTTTGGCTCAGAGTGGCTGCACTGTCTGGGCGCCATGAGAGTGCAGAGGGAAAAAGTATGGCCTAGACAGACCCAGGCCTGTGTCCAACCTGCTTCTCCATCTTTCATTGAAGGGGAGCAGGTGTGAATTGGGGAAGAGCTAAGACCTAGCTGATTAGCATGGCTAGTGTGAAATGATGGTAGGGGAATTAGTTCAAGAGCTATATATGGGGTAGATGACAAAGTTGCAGAATGGTTGAAGAGAGACTTATCCCCCACCGTTGGAGCTGGCCTCTCATTGCTAACTGGAGTCATGGTAAAAAGCGAATACCTCATGGCCATGGCTGTGCCTGCACTGGCACCTGTTAAGAAACCTAAACTTGTCTCTTTAGAAGTTGAAATAAAATAAAACTCTTTGAAGGGGTTGGCTTGCAGCCTGGGCCTGCTGCCTGCTTATAAGTGGTAGTGGGGGGGGGGGGAGTTTGCAGTCCTTGCTGCGTGCTGGTGCTATAGCAGTGCTGCTACCATAGCAGGAGAGGAGCAGGCTTCAGATAAGTTGGGGCTGGGCTAACGCAAAGACAAGGGGCATGTCTACACTGCAGCTGGGCCTGAGCCTCCCAGCCCTGATGGATAGAGGCCAGCTCAGGCTGGGGGCCGGGACCTGGGCCCGTGCTCATGACCCCATCCCTTCATCCTTACACCCTGCCTGGCCAGAGAAGGGAAAGCAGGTGCCGATCTCCCAGTATCCCATGCAGCTAGGAGAGCAGCAAACTGGGGACTGCTAGCCTAGGGGCCAGACCAGCTCCCTGCCTGCCTAGGGCCTGGAGCTGTGCAGGGCAAGCCCCCCCGAGCCCAGGCCAGAGCTGCTGAGTGGAGGAATGGGTGAGGTGGGGGATGGTGGTTCTCGGGCTGTGTAACCAGTACATGGGGGTAGGAGGAATAGAGGAGCTTCTAGGCTAGGTGCTGCCCCAGGGCCCCTGGAGCCCCAGCCCCTGGGCGAAGGCCTGCTGTACCAGAGGCAAGACAGCAGGAGGAGTGAACAGTGCAGGGCTCGGGAGCCAGGGCGCTGGGGGTGGGCCCCTGCCACTCTGGTGCACTCTGAGCTCCTGGCTGCCCCTGCTAGTGCTTTGCTGGGGGGCCAGCCCAGCCAGGCTCCCTGTCCCTCACAGGAGGGTTACCCGGGGGAAAGTGCTGGGCAGTGACCCTCCCAGCAAGCTGGTGACTGGAAACTGCAGTCTCCAGCCTGGATCCCCCCATCTGTGGTGACTGGGATGGAGCTGGGCTTGGGGACCCCTTGGGTGCAATTCCCTCTAGTTCTGGGAAAGCCACAGAGCCGCTGGGGCAGCAGCAGGCGCCCACAGAAAGGCTCCAGCAGCCCCTGCACTGAGGAAGGGACCCCTCCCCGGGGTGAGCAGAGCGCCTGCCCATAGCCCCAGACTAGCCCCCTCCTCAGCCGCGGGGGATAGGAGAACAGAGAGGGAAGGGTCCTGGGCCTATCTCCGTGTTGGGGGCGGGGTAACGGGACCCCTGCCCTCCCGTGGGGAGCACGGGATCTCCCCGCCATGAGAGAGCCCCAGCCCGGCACCCGCGAGCCCCTCTCCTCCCCGGGCTGGGGGCGGCGGGCCTCGGCAGTGCCGACTCGTAATTAGCATGCGTGACCCTCCGCGCTAATCAGGCTGGGCCGGGCCCGGGCCCGCCCCTCCCGCAATCAGCGGCCGGCCTCAATGGGGCAATCAGCGCCAATTAGCAACGGGGGGCGCCTCCGCCTCCGGCCCTGGGGGACCCGGGCCGCCTCTCCGGGGCCGCGCTGCAGCCGCCCCGCCCGGCCCGGGAGCCGCTCCCCCGGGGAGCCAGGCGCGCCTCGGGCCCGGGAGTTCGGCGAGTCCCGCGGGCAGCGGCTCTGTGCGGAGGGGCCGGTGGTGCGCTGCCTAAAGGACTGGGGGAGCCGCCCCCGTCCCCGCTATCCCGGGCCCGGCCCGTTACCCCCCGTTATCCCCCCGCCGCCCCCCGTTACCCCGGGCCCCGGCCCGTTACCCCCCCCCGCTATCCCGGGCCCCGGCCCGTTACCCCCCCGCTATCCCGGGGCCCGGCCCGTTACCCT
>ML675662.1:684334-705362 GCA_007922155.1 Mesoclemmys tuberculata | reverse complement strand
CCCCCGCTATCCCGGGGCCCGGCCCGTTACCCTCCCGCTATCCCGGGCCCGGCCCGTTACCCCCCGCTATCCCGGGCCCGGCCCGTTACCTCCCGCTATCCCCCCGCCGCCCCGGCCAATTCACTTCTCGCCAAAGCGCCGCAGACAGGCTTGAGAAGTGACCGGGCAAAGCATCTGTCGCGCCGCGCCGCGCCGCCCCGTCCCGTCCCGTCCCGTCCGCCCCAGCCCACAAAAGGCCCTTGTGCGGCTCCCTGCGCTCCGGCCTCAGCCATTAGCGCTCATCAATCTCCATTAATAACAGCTGATTAGGCGGGAGGGAGGCGCCTTCCCAGGGGCCGGGCTGCTCCAGCGGGAACGGGCGGCCCTGCCCCCGGCGCGGCGCTGAAGGGGGAACTCGAGCGTGGTTTGAGGAAGATGGATGAGTCCGGAGGGCGACACCCCTCGCCGGCGGCCCCCGCCCCCGCCCCCCCCGCGCTGAGCCCGGCTGCGGGAGCGGCTCAGAGCGCGCCTCCACTCCGCCCTCGAAGGCAGCGGGCAGGCGGCTCTCGCCGGGACCTCCCCGGGCTCCGCGGCAGGCGCGGGCGCGGGAGCGGGCGGCTCGCGAGGAAGGACCCGGGGACCAGCCGGCGAGGCCCCGCGCAGCGCCCCGGAGCAGCGGGGCGGCCCGGCACGTTGGCGGCGGCCGGAGCCCTTGGCGCGGAGCGGTGCGGTGCGGGGCGCGGTGCCCGGTCGCCATGCAGAGACCCAGCGGCCAAGGCGCCGCCTTCTCCATCGACTCGCTGATCGGGACCCCGCCGCCGCGCTCCGGGCACCTGCTCTACACGGGCTACCCCATGTTCATGCCCTACCGCCCGCTGGTGCTGCCCCAGGCGCTCTCGCACGCGCCCCTGCAGTCGGGCCTGCCCCCGCTCGCCCCGCTGGCCTCCTTCGCCGGCCGCCTCACCAACACCTTCTGCGCCGGCCTGGGCCAGGGGGTGCCCTCCATGGTGGCGCTCACCACGGCCCTGCCCAGCTTCAGCGAGCCCCCCGACGGCTTCTACCCCGCTCCGGAGCTGCCGGCGGCGCGCGCCAACCCGGAGCCGGGCTGCAGGCGCAGCGCCGAGGGTCTGGAGGTGGAGGAGCTGCCCCCGGCGCGGGACAAGGGGCAGCCGGAGCCGCAGCTGCACTTCCCGGACCCTTTCCCCAGCCTGGCAGGTAAGAGCCGGGGCTGCCGCCGCGACGCCCGTCCGGGCCAGAGGAACTGCCTCCCGGGCAGGCGCTGCGGGCGAGCCGGGCTCTGGCGCGCGCTGAGTCCCGGACTGGGGGCTCTGCCCCGCGCCGCACGCACGGGGCCCCGCGGCGAGCCCAGCCGGCACCGGAGCGTTCTCCTGGCCGGGGAAGAGCGGAGCAGCCGTTCCGTGGGCGCTGGGGCCGGGCAAAGCGCGGCGCGGCCCCGGCCCCGGCCCCGGCCCCGGCCCCGGCCCCTGGGCGTAGCGATCCCTCCCGGGCAGCCGGGGGAGAAGAGGATCCGTGCTCCGCAGAGACGGGGGGAGAACGGGGTGGAGGGAGTAAGGGGGCTGCAGGGGAAAGAGCGGGCAAGGGGGCCCGGGGTGTGCGGAGGAGAGACCCGAGGGGAGGCACAGCCGGCGTTGGGGGAAGCGCTCTGGGAGGCGGTGGGGGTCTGGGGCCGGGGTAGAAAGTGGGCGGAGAGACCCCGTGGGCAGGGGCTGCAGTGGGGACCGGGTGTCCGGCGGTGTAGCGCGCAGCGATTGGTGCGGGTGTGGAGCCGGGATAAAGGGGACCCGCGGGCAGAGGGAGACGCGGTTGGATGGGGGGGTTGGAGGGAATAAACCGGGGGGCAGGTGGAGCCGGGGTTGGGGGGGCAGGGAGTGTGACCCGGGGGCGGGAGTTGGGGGTGGCAGTGGGAAAGTGACCCGAGGGGCCGGCAGAGCCGGGAGGCCGGGCTGCGGGGGGACCAGGTCTGCGGGGGTGGAAGGGGGCAGGGGAGCAGGGTTGCGGCGGCCAGACCCGGGGCTGGTGGAGCCGGAGTTGGGGGGTGAGATGTCTTCAGAGGCAAGTAGACGCGTGTGAGGGGCAGCGTGGGGCTCCCGGCGGGGCCCCGGGCTGTGGTGCACGCAGAGGGGGCTCTCCTGTCACCCGGCTGTGAACGGGCGGGGTGCGGGCCGTCCCTGCGGGAGCTGTTCCAGAGGAGGCGCCGGCTCCGGGTGTCTGGGTCCCGGGGCAGCCTGCGCTCGGGAAAGGGCCACCCCCACTGCCAGGGAAGGTCAGCAGCGTCTCCCTCGCGCAGGAGAGCCTGGAGCTGGGGTCCCGCTGCCCTCGCCGGGGTGCCGCCCTGCCCGGGGTTTCCTCGGGAACTGGCTGCCACCCGGCCGAGTTGCGCTGGCTGCCGAGTTCCCTTCGAGCTGCCCGCGAGCAGGAGCGGCCGGGCTGCTCCGCCCGGGCTGGGGGCGGCCTGGGGGACCCCGGGCCCCAGGGAGAAGGGGCGGTGAGTGCCGGCCCTGGCGCGAGTGGCAGGCTAAGCGCAGCTTCTAGCACCCGGCAGGGCTCGGGACGGACCCTGCTCTGGCGGGGCGCTGCCCTACGCGGGGGCCCCCGGCGGGGCGATGACCCGCCTACGCGGGGGGAGCTGGCGGGAGGCGCTCTGCCCTCTCCGCCGCGCCCGCCGACTCCTTCCCCTGGAGTGGCGGGTCGGGGCCAGCCCTGCCCCGGGCCGGGCTGCGGGGCCTGTTCTGGTGTAACTGGGGGCGGGGCGGAGCGTTTCCGGCGGGGGGGTGCGGGGTGCGCGGCGCGGGTGGGAGCGGGCTGCGCGGGGAGGGTGTCGGTGTTTGCAGGAGGGTGTCTGGGGGGACAGCCCCGTGACACCGGCCCCGCCGCCGCTAGCGGCTCAGCTGAACCGTCCGGCGCGGCTCTCGCGTCCGCCGCCCCCAGAGCTGGGCCCCGCAGCGCGCTGTGGGACGGGCTCCGCCGCAACCACCGTGGCCCACGCGCAGCGCCAGGGCGCGGAGCTCTCCGAGGTGCTGCTCCCGGGCGGCCGCGGGAACCGTCTCGAGGTGCGGGGCGCCCCACGGGGATGGGAGCATCTGGCCCCTTCGCTCCCGTAGCGGCCCAGCGAGCGCCCGGCAGCCTGAGGGTCGCAGTCCCCTGAACCGGGCAGGGACCCACAGCCGCCCCCCTGCGCCAAGCAACCGGAACCCGGGGGATGGCAAGACCCAGGTGCCGCCGGAGCGCGACGGTGGCCCTGTGCCCCAGAAAGAGCTCCCCTGGTCAGGGCTGGAGTAGCCCGTCCCAGGGGAGGGCCCGTCCCTGGCGAGGGGTGCGTTTGTTTCTCAATCTCAGGAACAGTCAATCCCTCTGAAGCCCTGGGGAGCTGGCGCTGCTGGGCTCCTCAGCCTTGTAACCGGTCTGCCTTTCAGTGTGGGTGGATGTGCCCTTGTTCTGGTGGGAAACAGGGGACTCCGTGGCTGCCCCTTATTGTCCTAGCCAGGTACTTCTAGGGGCTCCCCTTAGTACCTGCCCTTGCTAAGTATCTAAAGATGGAAAGAACAGCAGCCACCTCTGGCTTCCTTCCAGCCGGTCGGAGAAATGGCTTGCCTAATCTGGGGGTTTCTCGTGGGTGAGTGGGTGCTCAGGGTGTCTGCTTCATTCATTGCTTTGGATCCCTCTCATGTCCCCTCTTATTCATCTTCTCTAAACAGGCCCAGTCTTTTTAGGCTTTTCATACATGTTCTGTACATGCTTCTCATAATTGTCAGAGAATCCTAGATGATGAGGGTTGGAAGGGACATCAGGAGGTATCTAGTTCAAGCCACTGCTCACAGCAGGACCAACCCCAATTAAACTGTCCCAGCCAAGGGTTCACCACCCTCTTAGTGAAAAAGCTTTTCCTAATGTCCAACCTAGACCTCCCCCACTGCAACCTGAAACTGTTGCTCCTAGTTCTGTCATCTGCCACCACTGAGAACAGCCTAGCTCCATCCTCCCTGGAACCTGCTGTTGATTCATTGCCAGTCCCTGAATTCTGCTGGCTCCTCTTGGAGAGGAAGTGATCCACCGGAGCCTTTGGCTTGCACAGTGGCATTAGAAGACAGTCAGTAGGATTCTCTAGCCCATCCCTTACACATCCTAATGTTACATTTGCTTTTCTGACCAGGGCTTGACACTGCGCGCCCATCTCAGTGAGCTGGCGATAATAAGGTTCCAGTACCTTTCCTGAGCAGCTGATTTAGAATCCACTGGGTGTACAAGAGGCATTACCCTACATTCATCAATGCTAAATTTCATCTGTGCTGGTGCTGCCCATTTCCTGGGTCTGGCCCCTCCAAACTTCTCCCAGTCTTCTCTGGTTTCAACTAACCAGAATAATTATATGTCATGTGCAGGTTCTCCTCCTGATCACTCACCTCTGCAGATCATTCATAATTAAGCCCTGGATCCAGTCCAGTTGATCTCACTCCACCTCCTGGTTCTGCCCTTAGCTGGTTTCTGATCTGTGACTGAAGCTCTGCACGCATCCTGCCCTTACTTAGCGTCCTTAATGATATTGTGTGAGTGACTTCCTCAAAGGTCGTTTGAAAATCCAAACTATTCTTTTAACCACAATTTTGCCAACACGCTCAAAGAATTTCTGATACAAGAGAGGCATTTTCTAATACATTTTCCTTCCCAAAACTTTGACAGCCTTGTCCCTGTTATGTCAAGTTCCTCTCTTTATAATTCCGTTATCGTTAGCAACAGATATTTCACTTTCAGCCAGTGTAAGGATCCCTGGTTTGTAGTTCCCAGAATCATGACTTGCCCTCCCCCCCCCCCCCGACCCCCAAGACCAGCATAATATTGACTCCCCTTCAGTCCTCAGCTGTGTTTAGCAGCTTTTGTTAGCAGCTCAGCCACTTCAGGTCTCTTGGGTATCTTGTGCTGGTGACTTGTTGTTCTTTGTTTACCAGTTCCAGCACCTCCACTTTTACACCTTGGTCTCCATCAGTCTTTTGAAAACCTAACTCACTTGCCAGCCAATCCCTTTGCTCCATTTACTTTATTGATACTTTCAGAGCATTTTAAGAGCTCAGCACAACATGATTTTCCTTTGAAGAAAATGTGCTGGTTAGACCCTCTCATAATGGGATCTACCAGGGATTTTAATGTACTATTTTTAATGATCAGTTCATTCAGTTTACCAGGTCCAGATGTAAGGTGAATGAGCTGTAAGACCCTCTTTTTAAATACAGCATACAGTAGTTAGGGATGGTAGTGGCTTTTAATAAGAGGTTGCATATTTTGCTAGCAGCTCAACACTTCCTACTCAAATGCTTTCAGACTCTTGGATGGAGCATCAGGGCCTGGGGACTTGTGGCTTTTAAAATTGATCACTTTGCTTCAGCACCTCTTCTTAGCACATCTTCATTGCCAGAAAAGAGCAGGGCTGGGGCGGATGCTCCCAGCATTCTCAGAAGTGGAGACTGATGCAAAGAAATCACTTAGCTTCTCAGCCATATCCTTGGCTTCCTTGATTGCTCCCTTTAATCCCTGGTCATTCAGTGCACCCACCAATTCTTTTCAGGCTTCCAGCTTCTGGAATCCTGTTTGTTTTTACGTTTTGAACATATTTATCTGTGATATTTCTCTAGCCCCATCACCTTAGCACCTCAGTCTGTTCATAGTAGTGTTTAGCTTCCGGGGTGCAGCAAGGCAGTTATAACTATTGCACAAATGGAGGACTGAGGCCTAGGGAGGCTCTGTGACTTGCCTGAGGTCACAAAGGAAGTCTTTGGCTGAACAGAGAATTGAATCCTGGTCTCCCATGTCCTAGGCTAGGGCCTGAACCACTGGGCCATTCTTTAGTCTGTCTCTTGCTGTTTGCTTTTTAAAACCACCTTTAACCCTTCTAGCTCTCCTCTCACACATTGTAGGCTCCTGTTCTGCCTCACAAGGGTCGGATTTTCACAGAGTTCTGTTTGGTTTGAGTGGCCAGTCAACCCTATCGTTTAGCCCTGTGGGTTTCCTCTTCTCCTCCCTGGTTGCCTTTTGTTCAGCAGCTCCCAGGCCTTCTGAGTCTCTTCTTGTTTGGGTTTTTTTTTCAGTGGCTTCCATGCCTCCTTCAGGGATTTTACTGCCTTTATTTCTGACCTGAGGGCCTTTCTGAACAGCTGCTTCATTCCGCTGCAATCCTCCGTTAGTGTCACTGTCATTCTTGGTGCCTGGCCTCCTCTGGGGGTTGAGCCTAATTCTGTCGTGGTCACTGTTAGTGGCTCAGCTCCTGCCCGTCCTTGAATTAGCTCCTGGATGTTCCTTACGGCTGCTGAGACAGAGCCTGCTTTAGAACAGGCCGCTCCATGTAACAATGACTAGCAGTGTTATCCAGTGCATCAGACTGGTTACAATGGTCCCTTCTTGCCGTAGAGGCTAGGAAACTGCCACAATGTTATCTCTAAGTTCTGTTCCACTGTGCCATCTTGCCAGGCCAGAAGTGGGGAGCTGACACCCCCACCCCCATTATTATCAGAGCCATCTTCTCTCTTCTCCTCTCTGTATTGTCACTGCAGGCTGGAGCCCTTTTCCTAACAGTGTAACTCTTGGAGCTCTTTCCTGCCCACTTCTCTCCCTCCTGTGTCACTGGTACCAGCATTTCCCACCATGCCAGGCTTGGCCACACTCTGTAGAAGCTTCCTGAGGTGCCTTGTTGTGCTGCATGTCATGGGAGAATGGTGCTGGTAGCGGCAGCTGCAGTTTTACCACTAAGCTCCTTTGGCTGGTCCAGTTTGTAGGTTTCCTCCTGGCTGGGAAAACATTAAATATTTGCCATAAGCCAATTCAATAGAGGTGCTATCCAGCCATACTTCCAAGGGGCAGAGTTAAGGGTGGGGAGGAACAAACCTTAAAAGGAATCTCCTTATCTCCACCCAAACCCCTTGGGACTGAAAAGGGGAAACTGGGTTCTGGTTCCACAAACAGCTGCACCCCATTCACTCTCACCCCACCCCCACACCTCCTAGCCACGCTGTGTTCCCATAGCACATGTGGGATTGTGTAACTTTCCATATTGGCTGCATTGGTGTGCCCCCTGACTAGCAGGTTATCTAGCCTGTGTTAAAGTGAGATGCGGAGGTCTGTGGCTCTGATGTGTAGAATGGATAGGGCGGAGGAGATGTGGCTCGTGGAGGAGTCATAGGTCCCACCCCACAGCAGGGAGGGGAATAAGTCAAGGTCAGGCCTGTTTGAGGGATGTGGATTGTAGAGGGTGAGGTATGGGGCTGCCTGGCCTTGGTGTGAGCTAGATGGAAAGAAAATAACTTGGGTCTCCCTCGCTAACAGGCATTCATGTGAAGCAGCAAGGAGATGGTGGGAGAGTGACAGGATTGTGTCTGAGGCTTCGGGAGATGCTGGCATGGCTCCCGTCAGTGGTGTAATGTAAGAGCTGGCACATATGCAATGGGACACTCTTACTCTAGCCTAGCGCAGAAGACTCTGTGGTGCCAAATTGAAGGTGGTCAGGGAGGCAGCAAAGCACAGACTCACCCCAGATGTGAAAGGTGGCACTGACAGGGCTTGGGTATCTCAATACCAATTTCCCTGCCTCCTGGTGCCTTCGTTCACCCTCAGTGGCTCTTGTGCAGGCTCAGGCAGTTAATGGAGCTGCTGGTTTGACTGGCAGGCTGGTGAGACCCAGCAGACTGACCCGTGAGTCACATGGCATCTGTTCTGTAAGAGTAGCCATGTAGTAGGGGTGTCCCTCTGGCAGCCAGGGATGAGCTGGGTGTTCCCCCAAGGTGAAGGGGGACCTGTGCCTGTATGGGAACATAGCTGTGATGGCCCCAGGCAGGAGGGGAAGGGATGGTGCTGCTGGGCCTCCCCGTTGCTGAAGTGAGACATGGCCATATCGTGGTGGCTGTTAATGGGGGATGTTCAGAGGTCTGATGGTGTAATGGTTCCTACCTCCATGGGGGGGTGCTAAATTGCTGTCTTGGCACCCCAAACTGAACTGCCCCTTGGCACCCCCAGCATTCTCTGCAGATAGTCCTGGCCATGTTTCTGCTGCATGCAAACTCTCTAATGTGGCCTGCTCTGCCCACGATGCAAGACAGCCCTGTGTCATGTAAAGATGATCCTGAGCAATGTCCCAGCTTCCTGCAGCAACGCCCAGGAGAGACCCAAGCCCCTCTCAGAAGGGATTTGTTCAGCCCAGCTGCTCTGCTGGGATGCTAGCAATAGCAGGCAGCTGCCCCTGTGGGTGGTGGTGAAGAGCACAGGCTGCCAGCGGGGGAGCGAGGGAAGGGGAATGAAGACTTGTCCCTGTGGGTTTGCTCCCATTGGTGCATATGCATCCCCTGGGCAGGGGCTGTTTGGGGTCCTGCTCTATGATGTCAAACATCTGTGCTCACCGACTGGGGGGTTTTCAGGGGCTGTCTTCAATGCCTTTAATTTGGGGGATTTGCACCAGGTCCTGGCACCTGGGTTGGCCTTGCTGGGGTGTGAGGCCTGATCCACACCTAGCGATGGCACTGGGAGAGAGAGGCCAACTGAAGCCTCAGTCTAGATACCAGCGGGACAATGGAAGAAGTCTGTCAGCCTAGCTGCTGCCTCTTCAGTGGGTGGATTAAGTATAGTGACAGGAAAATCCATCGCTGTAGCAGGTGTGTATGTCACGGCAGTGCAGAGGCACGGTTGCTGCACCAGAGCTGTGCTGCTGTAGTGCCTGCGGTGTAGACGAGGTGTGAGTGTAGAACTGCCAAGGGAATGCCAGAGGTCATTGACTCATGCCCTGTCTCTTTATGGGCTGGAACGCTGCTGAAGAAGAAGGAACCCTATGGAGAATCAAGGAGCGGGAGGTTGTCCCATGAGACTGAGCTGGCAGGGAAGTATGTGGGCAGCATGGGGGTGAAGGGTTGTTAATAGGTGTATTAAGTTAATAAAATCTCCCTTGGCTGGGAAGTGGAACGTTTACCACCCATGCTGCAGAGCTAGCACACCGTGAGTGTCCTCACCAGGGCTGCTCTGACCTGTCACAAGGATGCTTTGGGAAACAGCCCAGGGATTTTTGTGCTGCTCTAGGACTCTTTCCCTGTGAGCTGTGGGAGAACCTGTATGTCCTTCTGGGCACCCCGGGGGATGGTGGTTGACTGTGGGAAGGCATTGGGGGACAGTCAACACTCAGGTGATCTAGACTGTGTCCTCCCTGCAAAGCAGGCAAGTGACCGGGCTGAGTGAAAGCAGCACACGGGCTATAACCCCAACCAGTACAGCTAAACTGGGTGTAAAGCTGCCCCCACCTTCCGGCGAGAGGCTTTTGTGTGTGGACAGGAGGTGACTGGGGTGAGAGCGACTCTCAGCCTGGGTTAACTCTGCAGAGAACATACCCATTGCCCCTGGAAGCTACAGTCTGAGGGTCAGCATTGGGTGATCTGGAGCAGTGGCAGTGATGATATCCAACCGGTTCGCAACGGTTCGCACGAACCGGTTCTTAAAATAGAAAAAATTCAGCAAACCAGTTCTTAGCGCTCCCCGCTGCCGAAATTGACCAGGGAGGGTCAATTTCACTGGGGGGAGTGATTCTCCCTGCCACCGAAATTGACCAGGGAGGGTCAATTTCACGGTGGAGGGCACTGTGAAGTTTGGGTGCTGGGTTGTTGGGGTGCTGTGTGCATGATGTTTAAGAACCTATTCAGAATAGGTTCTTAAATATCACCTGCCTTTATAGAACTGGTTATTGGAAATTTGGGATATCATCACTGAGCAGTGGTTCTCAAAGTGGGAGGTGCGCCCCCTTGGGGTGGCACGAGATGGATCATGGGGGGCGCAGAGCAACAGCTAGAGCTGGTCCAGCTACCCATGCTTCTGCTGCCCCTGCTTCCTGCGCTGTTACCAGGACTTGCTCTCCCTTCTGTCCCTGCTCCCCCCATTGCGGCTGCCGCGCTCCCTGCTTCCTGCACTGTAGACTGTTTTTTTCCTGAAAGGGGGTGGTTTGGGGGAAGGGGGCGCAATTGTTAGGGCCTACAGCGCGGGAAGCACCCCCCTGCTTTTTTCTGAAAGGCTCCCCTTCAGAAGAGGGAAATGGGGGGTGCGATTTGGGAGGGGGTGTGTGATTGTTAGACAAAAGTCCACGGGGGGGCTCCATTTAAAAAGTTTGAGAACCACTGATCTGGAGCACGTGGCTTTGTGCTGGAGCAGCTCTGGGCACCGGAGCAGCACAGCTGGCTCTTGCAGAGGCTCAGCTCTGTCCTGCATCCGTGGAGCCTCTTAGTGCCTCAACCCAGGGCTGCTCTGGAAGAGGCTGTTGGTCGGGCAGGGTTTCGGAACTCCCTGGAGCTTGCCCTGTGCCTGGGGTGCAGATCTCCTGGGACAGCACTGGGCAAAAAGCAAAAGCTGACTTTCAGCAACAAACCCTTCGGTTTTCTTTAGTTCCATTTGTTAAAATGTGAATCTGAGACTTGCCCTCAGAATTGTCCTCCTCCCACCCCTCCTGTAGAACAAAAGGGGATTGTTTTCCAGAAAGGTCACTGGGAGTAAAAATTGGGTTTAGAATGGAAACTCCCTATTCCGAGCTGCCGAGAGGGGGGTACACACCCAGGTTGACTTTCCTGGATGCCCAGGCAAGCGTCACTGCTGATCTGTCACTTCCCCAGCCTGCAGGTGCCCAGGCATGGCACTAGCTGAAATCCTGCAGAAAACCTGACATCCAGCTTGAAAGTTCCAGTTTTTGGCAAAAAATAAATTTCAGACTGTATCTGCAGCCACCACTGGCTGTTTGAGCTGTGCCATAGGCTTTTGCTTCTATTCCCTGATTGGGTGACTCATGTAGCTAAAACCACAGCACAAACTGCAAACCCTAGCACATAGGAACTGCTGGTGGAGCTGCACAGGTTAGATTAGTTACAGTGCAAAGGGCAGATGGTTTCTGCTGCTGCAGTACTGCCAGCTCGGACTCTGCAGCACTGTTGTTGCTCAGTGTAGGAATTCACAGACTTCAGATAATGGGAATTTAACAGATTTCCAGATTTGTTTGCACAAATATCGCATTAAAACAAAGCCATCTCTCCATCAATAGAGACTTTATTTCGCCAGGATTATATAACCAAATATGCAAACGAGAGCCTAGGGGTGTTCGAGGATCACAGATTTAATGAGTCAACAATCTAATGCAGTTGTGAAAAAGGCTAATATCATTCTGTGGTGTATTAACAGGAGCATGGTATGTAAGACACGGGAGGTAGTTGTCCCACTCTGCTTGGCCTTCACAAGCCCTCAGCTGGAGTCCTATGTCCAGTTCTGGGTGCTACCCTTCAGGAAAGTGGATACATTGCAGAGTCCAGCAGAGAGCAACAAAAATGGTCAAAGGATTACAAACCTGCCCTGTGAGGAAAGGTTAAAATAACTGGGCATGTTTAGGCCTGGGGAAAGATGACGGAGGGGGAAACCTGTTTCCATCCTTCAGCTAAGTCAAGGGCTGTTAGAAAGAGGACGGGGATTAATTGTTCTCCATGTCCACTTGTGACAGGATCCCCAGAGTGAAACTCTCTGTCCAGCTAACCTGGGCTGCCTCTCGCATTGTGATGCTGTGTCAAGCTACAAACCTCTGGACTGGCAGGCACAGCCATCCCCAGGCAGGGATGAGTTACGTGTCTCAGTTACATGAATGATCTCCCAGCCACACACAAGCCATCACTAGGGAGGTGCCAGTCCATTCTCCCCAGTTCCCCAGTCTGACACCCCAGAACTGTACCAGCTCACACTGGTCAGAAGCCTGGACAGTCTAAGTTCATTAAATTTGCCACCCCCTCTGTGTGGAGATGACACACACCAGGCTTTGGTAAACTGAGCTGAGATTTCCTAAGCACTTCACCCAAAACACTATTTTAGGTAAAAGCTAAAACAGGTTTATTAGCTACAGAAAGATCACCTAAAGTGATTATAAATAACAAACGTAGCCATCAGAGTTGGTTTCTCAAGAAATAAAAATAAATTCACAGTCTAAATTCTACAAACTAACAGGAGTTGAATCGTGCAGTGTCTCACCCTGACAGATGGTTCAGGCAGTTTTCTGTCCCTCAGTACACAGATTGGACCGTTTTCCAGGCTGGGACCAAACTCCCTCAGTTCAAAGTCTTTTTCTTCCAGACTTGCTTCCAGGTATTGAAATGGAGGTGGGTGGGGAGAGACAAGTGTTGATGTCACTTCCTCTCTTATATTTTCTTCCAGCTTGTAGGAAAGATCTTTGCTGGGATATGGGGATCAGGCAGCCTCCATTGTATATGTGTGGCTTCTGACAAGCCTCCAGTGAGTGGATTCTTTCCTTGATGGGTGTTGATGAGCCATTAATACTGTCTGGCAACCCATGCCTATGCACTGCTGTCCCTGAAAGACAGGTTGAGGGTGTTCCCAACCTCACAACAGTGTTGCAGTGACACACATAGCAATGCTTCATAACTTCACACACCATGATAGCACATACACACCAGCAGGACATTGGTGTTCAAGAGAGATGGGCTTTTAAAATGGTCCCTCACATACTTAGGCTTTGTACAACTGTAATCATATGACTGGTGCATGGAGGCTCCAGGGTCTGCTTTGCAGTAGAGTGTGCCATGCCGCCGAAGAAAGGACAGGAAATAATTGTCTTAATGCGCAGCCAGGGAGCCCTAGAAAGTTTTCATAATCCCTAACCTGACACTCTGGGACAGGCTCTAAGGTGTCCCCATCATGGGTGGTTTTTTTAAGACCAGGTTCACAGGACAGACCCCTGGCAGGGGTGGCTTGTTTGGTTCTGCAGCAGCGCAGTGGGCTGGAGGTGATGGCTGCCTGAGCCCTACCTTTCTAGGCGTCTATTTGAAAATGAAGTGAATGACAAGCGCCACTTCCTTTCCTGTCGCGTGGGAATGGCGAACTCTCTGCTCAGCTCACACATGCGAACGACCCTGCTGGAGGGTGGTCTCTGGAGCATCACGACTGTGCCTAGGCACTGCTGAGATGCTAGTGACACAAGGTTCAGGGAGCTGCTCTGGGACTGTTGGTGGACCCTGGCTGGAATAGCCATCCCTAGAGCATGGACACACCCAGGGCAGCACAGAACTTGGTCCGGCTGCAGGGAAGGGGAAACGACACGTTCTCATTTCCCTGTAGTTGAGACAGAGGTATCCTGCCGGCGGTTACTCTAGATGGACAGCTAGCAGGAGAGCTGTGCGCCCGTGGACACTGGCGTAACTGCAGAGGAAATGACTCTGCTAAAGTACGTCTCCTGCCCCCACCCAAGCACACACAGAGCCCCCAGTTCCAAACTGGCTCATCCAGTGAGCCTCACACCCTGCTAGCGAGGGCTCCTCCACCCTGGGTTGCAGTGTGGTGACATCCGGATATAAGGGAACTCTGCTCCAGAGGGGGGAGGGAGGGAAGGAAAATCCGAACTTGTCCCTCATTGTTAAGGAGGGTTTCTCAGGTGGGTTGCATGGAGGAAGCTCCTACCCTGTGCCTGCTGTGGTGCTTTGCATGGCACGGTTGGGGGGAGGAGAGGGAGAGGGAAGGGTAATGGGAAGGACTGACAGGCGAGCTCTAGCTCACACAAGGTGTTGTTGGTTTTCCATGCGGTTGGTTCAGAGCAGACGATTGAAGCGCTGGTGGCTCCCTGCAGGGACTCTGGCGCACACAAGGCTCTAAGCTGTGGGGTGTTGGGCTGAGGAAGTTTCTCTCGGGGTTTCCCAGAGCAGGCGTCTCCAGAGCAGACACTGCTTCCCTGGACCCGTGAAGCTGCCTTAGCTAATGCTGTTTCTGTCTTGGCTGCAGATGGGAAGGCCTACAGCTCTGATGAGGAGAAGCTGGAGGTGAAATCGGCTACGACTCCCTGCAGTGAGAGGGAAGAGGAGAGCTCTGCAGCTGACAGTGAAGATGAGAGCTTCCTGGATGGGAGCAGTGCCAGCTCCCTGGGGCCCAAACCCAAGCCCAAGAGCAGCTCTGGAGGGGAGCAGGCGCCCCCCGGCTCCAACCCAGGGAAGAGCCGCCGGAGGCGTACGGCCTTCACCAGTGAGCAGCTGCTGGAGCTGGAGAAGGAGTTCCACTGCAAGAAGTACCTGAGCCTGACCGAGCGCTCACAGATCGCCCACGCCCTCAAGCTCAGCGAGGTGCAGGTCAAGATCTGGTTCCAGAACCGCCGCGCCAAGTGGAAACGCATCAAAGCTGGCAATGTCAACAACCGCTCCGGCGAGCCCGTCCGCAACCCCAAGATCGTGGTGCCCATCCCCGTGCATGTCAATAGGTTTGCTGTGCGCAGCCAGCACCAGCAGCTAGAGCAGGGCAGCCGTCCCTGAGCCCCTCCCAGCAGCAATGCTCAGGGCTCCGGCTCAGCCTGGGGAACCAGAAACTCGCCAGGAGAGAAAAGCCAAATGCCCCTGGCTCCGGACACACAGGTGTGTGCAAGTGTTCCAGGCTCCGTGTCTTGCATGGCCGAGCCAGGTGCGGGGCTGGCCAAGTTCCTACTCTAGAGGCTGCAGCAAAAGGAGAGGATCCAGTGCAGACCCTTGGGGAAGTGCTGCTGCTGCAAGGAGAGTTTTAACCACGCGCGCTCCAGCCACTGCTCACAGACCTCTCTGTACATAGCCCTTATTTATTTGTGTAAAGTCTGTACATATGGGATTGTGTGTGGCTGTCTGTCCGGGAGCGTGCAGGGCTGTCGCCGGGAGACATGGGGCGCTGCCTGGTGCTGGACTCCGCTCATACTCAGCCCCTTGGCTCCTATGTTCAATGGTTAGTATGTGGGTTCTCCAGGCCCCTACCTCCGCATGCCGCCCTCTCTTCTCTCAGCCCCTCCTCCCTGCAGCGAGCAGACTCTTGGGGGGGCGGGGCAGGGCTGCGCAGAAGGGGTCTCTGGCATACATATTCTCACTGTCCGTATGGTATCGCTGTGCCCAACTGCGTCTGTGCCCCATCCATGTATAGTTGTGATTTCAATAAATTATTTTCTATGGAAAGGAAACCACAGTGTTCCCTGCCTCCCTGCAAGACGTGGCTTCTGTGCCCTGGGCCTGGGATGGGGCATAGCAGAGACGGGGTGTGTGGGGGAGCAGCTCTCAGCCAGTGTGTGCACATGCTAGAAATGCCCCACAGTAACAGAGCGCAGTGCAAAATCAACAGAGTGTGTATGAAATGGGTTAAAACAGGTTGAGCTCACAAAGTAACTGTGCAGGGCAAGCATTGTCCAAAGGACCGTTTTTGGTGAGGTCCCATGGGCCAGGGCCTGCTCTTGGTCTAATACTATTTAAATGAGCTGGAAAAAAATAGCAAATTATTGCAGGTGACAGAAACAGGTGGGTGGTAAGTTATGGGATGGGTCAATTATACAGTGCGGGCTGCATTACTTGGCAACCAAAGGGTTTTAGTTCATTTCAGTGCAAGGTAACTGGAAATAAGGGGTAAATATTTAACGGAGGGGGGATGGGAAATTTCCCAAAGGTCCTGGTGGCGTTAAAATCAAGACTGGGTGTTTTTCTAAATGATCTGCGCCAGGAATGAGTTGGGGGCAGGTCTAGGGCTGCTTTAGAGGAGGTCTGACTAGCTGAGCCCAGTGGTACTTACTGATCGTAGGGAAGTCATGGCTCTAAGGTGCCACTGCTAGGAACAAAGAAAGGAGGTCACACTCATGGGGGGAGGAGGACTCCTTTCCTGGAAATCCACTGAAAAGGACTAGGGTCTTGGTGGGAACCAGTTGAATATGAACACCCAGTGCGCTGCGGTGAGTATCAGTACTCTGCTGTGGGGTAGATAATCAGTGGATGATTATCTGTGCTATTCAGTCCCTCTGAAGCAGCTGGCAATGCCCACTGTCCGAAGACAGGCTACAGAGCGAGATGGACCATTGGTCTGACCCAGCGTGGCTGTTCTTATGGTGTGGCTGACCTTAAAAAGGCTAATGCGAGCCTTAACTCTATTGAGGAGGCCTAGGGACATGGTGTTACCTCTGTACACAGCAGGGGTGAGACCATTACAGGCGACTGTGTCCAGGGCGGTGCTGACACTTTAACAAGTGTGTTGCTACACTAGAAGGGGTTCAGAGAAGAGGTACGGGGATGAGTCACAGTCCAGAAAACGGCTGAGGTGACTTGTCAGTGGTACCTATGTGGCAAGGACAGCTGTGAGCACCAGCACTTTCACTTGCAGGCTAAAAGCAGCCTGAGCCTCAAGGGCTGGGAGCTGAAGCAAAACAAATTCAAACCAGACACAAACTTTCAAGTGAAGGCGACTGCTCGTTGGATCAGCCACGCTGGGTGGGGTGGCTTCTCTGTCACTTGGTGTCTGTCGATCCGGGGCACTTGGCTAACGAATGCGTGCTACCTCGGGTGGGTGGGGGTGGCTGTAGATGTTGCTGGGTGAGAGTCCCTGCCTGCCTTTCGCTCTTGAAATCTGTAACTTGATGAACGTGCCCAGGTTGCCTGAGCTGGCCTGTGCCCCATGCGGGAGCTGCTGTGGGGGACAGGGATGAGCGAAGGGGAGTCACAGCTTTTCCTCATGGACTAGTAACCCCAGGAGGCTCCTAGAGTTTGGGCCACAGCATCTGTTCTCTCCAATCTGTCTGGCCTCTTGCAGCTCCCAGGGCTGAGACTCTCACCCAGGGACACCTGCCTCTGGCCCCTCCTGTCGGCCTGAGCTAGAGTGGGTCTGTTAGCAAGAGAGGGGCCCAGCCAGTGCCTCAGTCGGCATGTCCCACAGCTCGCCCGGCCCCGGTGTGGCCTCTTGCCTTCACCTCGCCAGCACGGAGCCCACGCCCAGGCTGGGCCCCGGCTGCCATCCCCTGGCATCACCACCACTGCCCTTGCAGCTGCCCCCGGGGTTTGGCCCTGTGACCAGCAGCTGTTGCACTACAGCGTACGGGTGATGCGCAGCCGCAGGGAGCCAGTGGAAGAGGGAGCCCTGGGATGTTAAAACAACACAAGGCTTGAGTCACAAGGGGGCATCTGTGCCCAACGTGTGCGGGCGTGGGCTGTTCAGCAATCCCGGCTCAGCCTCAGCCCCACCCTATGGGTGCCGTCCACCAGTAAAGTCCTCATGGTGCGGCAAGGTCTGCGGCCAGGCGTCTGCAGTGCCCTGAGTCACTGGCCCACTTGGCAGCTCGCTCATGCGTTTGTGGTGAGCATCACAGCACGGCCTGCCCTTGCTTGGCTGTATGAGGGGTGAGCCATTCTCAGAGGCTGCCTAGGAGCTGTCCCCATGTCAGATATGAGGGGCAGGTACCCCATGGCCTATAGGCCAGGGCTTAGCATGCACCCTCAGGATATGGGAACACCAGAGGCAAATCCCCCGCTATGGCGCAGGGAGCTGCACAATGGTCTCCCACCGCCCTGCTCGAACACCGGGGCTGGCAGTGTGGGTGCTTACACTTTCCTGGGGAGGTGGTTCCCCTTAGGGTAAAATAGGGGCACATTTAGTGGCCCAGAGCCAGAGAGAATAAAGCCATAGCCCAGTGCTCCCAGCCTGCCTCTCCTACCCCTGCAGCATGAGCCAGTGCTGCCATTCTCCTCGCTGCCCCCCCGCCCCACCTCTCCCAAGAGGCCCAATCCTGCTGTGACAAAATGGCCATTGCGTGTCCTATTTTTTTATTAAGCCTGAGTCTGCCTCAGTTTACCCTTTACGCTGCAGTGGCAACCCAGTGGGGGCAAAGGCGTCTGAGGTACAGAGATGTGTGTGCCTGCTGTGGACTGAAAGGGTCATTGACAAGGATTGCCTGAGGCCGCCCCATGTCAATGGCAAACACACTCAGCTGGCCGCTGTCATCTTTTCCCTACCACTCAGCAAGGAACCTGACTGAGACCCCAGCTTGAGAACAGAGGACTGAGGCAGAGGGGATAAGTGTCAACTTCTGGAAGACAGGTGGAGTGCTTTCCCCTGGGAACTGCCTCACGAATGAGGGGGCTCACGGCAGCTTGGCTGGTGCATGGCTGACCAGAACGGCCTCTGCTTTAAGCATCAGGTCTCTGTGCCAGCCTAAGGCTGTCTGAGGCTGCCTCCCCTCCCTTCCTCCCTCTCCCCTCCCCGGGACTGATAGACCCGGCGGGTTTGAAAATGCTGCTCGCGTGTCCCTGGAAACCTCAGTGAGGCGCATGGAGCCTCGCAGAGTGTACAAGGCTCTGCCAGGCGTCTGGCTCAGCAGGCCTCGCTGTGCAGAGCTCACGGGGTGCAGCGGGGGTGCTGGCGCCCCAGAGGGTCAGTCTCAGCAGGCGGTGGGACCATAGGCCTGCCCTGGAGGCAGAGTGAGACCCCCCCGGAGGGGGTCAGGCTCACTGACTGGGTTCCTCCATGAGCCTGTTCCAAAGCTGGGGGGGGCACTGATCCTGTGGATCCCTGACCCCAGGCTGTCCCTTCCTAATGTGGCTAGTCCCTGTTCCCTTTGACATTGTCGCTGGCCCAGTTCCCTGCAGCCTGCTCGCCTGCAGCCAGCACTGAGGCCCGGCAGCTTGCGTATGATGCACACGGTGCACCAGGCCCTTAGCTTGCAGCTGGCTGCGGTGCTGGTGGGGCACGGGCTGAGCCTGGCCCACACTGTCTCTAGCCAGCTGTGCACCACCTATGCTGGCCTGTCTGTAACACTGCTGCCTCCTTCCCCCCCCCCCCGACGCACTCATCTGCCCATGCCATGCGACACCGTCTGTGTTGGCTGCTGCTCTGCCCGCCCCCCCAATGCTGCCCATGACAGGGTACAAGGGTGGGGCCCAGCAAAGCCTTGGCACTGCACTATCCTTGGCCCCGTACTGGGCCCCAGCGTGCCAGGTGCTGCACAGACACGTTAAGACATGTCCCCCTCCCACAGCCAGGTACCCTGCAAATGACTCTGCCTCCTCCAGCTCCCACTTCCAGGGACTGGGCTGGTCCCAGCAGCGAGCACTGGCCCTTGGCTCTGGGCTGGGAGCTGCATGCCCAGTATCTGCCTCCATTCGTCTGGCTGCCCCTCCCCACCTAGCACCCACGTCATGCTTTCTCCAGTTCAACATGGCCTACCACACACATGCAACACCCCCCCCCCACTCATATCATTCCACCCCAGCACCTCGCCCCCACATCACTCCCTATGTGCCTGCATGGCCCATGCCACCTGGGCCTGCCTGGCCTTGGCGTGCCCCTCCCAGTCTCACACCACCTCTGCACCCTCCACCCATTTAATCCCTGACCTGCTGCCCCCATGCCCACCCTCCTCCACCCACGTGCCCTGCCCCACCAGCTTCAGCCCCTGGATTGGGCACAACTGGTGGCTTTCAGCTCGCTGCTACCTCCATAGCTGGGGGCGTTGCCTGATGTCCGTGGCCGAAGGATCCAGGATGTCACACTTAGGGCCTGGTGCCCCGGCCGACTCTTGCAGCCCAGTGGGGCTGGCAGCACATGCTAGTGCCTGGCCAAGGGTGACCCCATTGTGGCAGTGGGGGCTCGTGCACACGAATTGCGATGGCTGCTTGCTGCTGGGGCGTGGCTCTGGCTCAGACCTCAGGGGCAGCACAGCACAGGGTTGGGGGGCATGGCCAGCACTAAATTCCAATGTGCCTCCTGCCCCCCACTCCCCCCTCCGGCCCCCAAGGTCTGCCCTGGAGAGACACGAAGGCCCCGGCTCCTCACCACTTTGGCCTCCTGCACATGGGCCTTTGCTCCCTGTGGCCCTGGCTCTCCTGGGGCAGTGCCTCACACACACCAAAGCCCCAAGGCCACAGCCAAGCTCAGCTCCTGTGCCCATGGAGCCCTGGTGACTGGGTGCCACCCCACACTGGACTCTGCAGGGTAGGCTGGGACCTGCTCTGTACACCCCAGCTACACGCTTGGCTGTTTCAGGGAGGGCTCACTCCCCGCAGAGCTGCTGCCCTCCTCTGCTGGGACCAAGGGCCCCTCTTCAGCATCACCCTGCCCTCAGGGCAGGTGGCAGCCCAGCCAGACGGGGGGGGGAGGGGTGCAACTGGCACCACACCAGCTCAGGGGCTGTGAGCTGGGGATTTTGGTGCGCAACAGTGGCTGCAGCATGGGCACAGAGGAAAGCTCCAGTGGAAACGCTGCCTCATCGTGTGGAGCACGAAAGCAAGTGAGGCAGAGGAATGCTTAGCAGCAGGCCTGCCACAGGGAGATGTGGGCCCAGGCCACAGAGGGAAAGAGACCACGGTCTGCAGCAGGGCAGCCAAAGGACGTATTTGCCCAGAGCTCCAGGACGGGCACTCAGGCGGCTCAGCCCAGGGGCCATTAATACGTTACCTGGTGGCCAAAGCGCTACAATCCAGAAAGGCAGCTGTGCTGGCTTAAAAACCTGATCTGTTTAGAGGCGACGTGAGGGCAGCTGTAAAAACAGATAGACATAAATGGCTGAGGGATGAAGTTATTACTACGGGATATAAATCCAGAATCAGGCCTGGCAGAAAATCGATAAGGAAAGCAAAAGGTCACAAGGCGCTAGCTCCGGCCAGCAGCATTAAGGCCAAGCAGGTATTTTTGACATGATGAGGCATGAAGACACCGCGCTGGTAGTGGCCCGTTGCTGGATGGAACTGGCAGCAGGTGCAGTAACAATGCAGTAAAGGCACGCGTGTGCTGCTCTGTCTTTGGGACAAACAGTGGTGCCGGCACAGCACATGGTGTGGATGCCACACTTTCCAGTGCAAGACAGTGTTAATCAGCAACTATTGAAGTGAGTCATTGTAACTTGCATACAAGAGTTTTAAAAGAGCTGCTGAGGAGCAAACTGGCCTATGAATGCTGCTGTTCACTAAGCCGTGGAATGCCAGGGCCGTGCCAGACAGCGAATGTTGTGCCAATGTTTTAAAAGGGTAAATGGGCTGACCCAGCTAATGACAGGGCTGTCACGCTGACAGTGATCCCAGGCAGGAGACTGGCTTAGCTGATGAGGACTCAATCAGTAAATGCAGGTAATATAATTAATGTCACTCAACATGGGTTTATGGGCCCGCGATCCTGTCACATTAACAGGATCGCTTGTTTAGCTGCAAGTACAGCTGTGGCTGATAAATGTACCAGTGCTGCTGTGTCAGTCCTAGATGGCTGTACGGCATGTGACTCGGTACCACATGAC